>JAZHYW010051143.1:0-70679 GCA_037355805.1 Ixodes ricinus
TCTACTAGTGGTTTCTCTTCACTAACATGCATATATGTGTATATATATATATATATATATATATACACCGTGATGAGGTTCAACGGGCCGGTTGGACGTGAAACGAAATGTGAGGAGTTCCAGGAAAGCGCCTTTTACTTACCAACGTTTCAAGCGGGGACCGCATTTTCAGGGTAGGATGCAACAATTCGTGTCAGCAACGACGTTCTCGCAACACTTATGTAGGTTAGTTTTAGAAAATAACAACTTTGAATTCGAAGGAAGACACTTTTACAGACTCGGGAACTAGCAATCACTAAAGATGGCCCCTAACTATGCAAATCTTTTTATGGCCGATTTAGAGTCGCGCTTCTTGTCTAGTCGCTCTCTGCAACCCTCTGTTTTATAAGCGCTTACATCGATGATATGCTTTATGGTATGGACACAACGGGAGTCAGCACTCATAGACTTTATTCAGGACTTCAACGGTCTCCACCCCAGTATTATGTTTTCGACAGTTATTCGAAAACAGAGCATTATTTTCTTGACGTGACAGTCGAGATCATGTGGGATGTCTTTCAACAAAACTCTTGCAGGAAACCGACGGACCGTCAACAGTACTTCGCACTTCAAGAGTTCTCACCTAAACATTGCAAAACAAGTATTCCCTCTTCTCAAGCTCACAGATTCCGGAGAATATGCTCAATTTAGATGAATTGAACGCAACGCCAACAATCTGAAACTCGTGCTTACGTGTAAGCAGAATTATCCACCAGCCATTGTCGATAAAGCCATTGAAGGAGCATCGAGCTCCCGACCGAGAGCAAATTATCAATCAACCCCAACCCAAAATGTCACAAAAACCAGCACGCAAACCTGGTGGTTACATATTCAGATCCGCCTTCCAAATCTTAACGATATCCTCAGGAAACATCACGGTATTTTGCAGCAAAGTGATAAGCTATCGCCCTCTTCCGGTATCACCACGCGTGGTATATCGACGAGGTAGAAATCTTAAGGAAATATTGGTGCACTCGAAAAATGGACTTTCTGACGTTTCCGGTTGTAGACCTTACAACGCCCAGTGTGAAATTTGTGAATATGTAGAAACCACCAATCTTGTCACTTAGCGCGAACTCTGACTTCTCGTTCAAAATCACTGGAAACCTCAACTGCGGTACGCGTAACGTTATGTTATCTTCTACTGCTGTACAGTATGTAACATGGATTATATGGGACAAACCAGGTACTTCATTTCGGTTGCGCTTCAATAATCACAAGTCCTCATGTCCAGTCCTTACCCACGCTCCCATGCCTCGAAACATATGAATCTTGATGAAGCATAGCATTGAAAAAATACGTAGTAATCCTTCTTGAATCTGGATTTAGCTCTGATCACGACAGAGAGTTGAAGGAGGCTTTTTCATCCACAAATTCAATTCGGTTGCTTGTGGTATAAATGCGAGTCCAGGCATACTCACTTGGCTGCCACGGTCTGTGTGGAGCTGAAGCCACACATTAGTGGTTTGATCTGCACGGGACTGTGCGAGCCGAGCGCGTCGATTACATTGTTGCGCCAAAGGCGCTTGCGTAATAAGCTCGTTCCACGCCTCTCGTGAACATCCTCGTGAGCGTGCGTCCTGTGGTAGTCCTTCCCTGTGTTTAATTCCTGGGCGCGTAAGCATAATTAGAATCCGACACAAATACTTCATAAAAAACCGCCACGGCACTTTTGCGCTGTCTAGATCTCCGCTCTCGAAGCGGTGTTAATCCAAACACATCCTCATTGCTACTTTTGTGCGCTCTGGTTGCTCGGGGTGATTGTTGGCTTAGAACTGTAACAAAGACTGTAGCAAATACTGCAAATAAATTTATTTAGTTTTAATGAATTGAATTACTATTGTTTATAATTACTAATTTCAAAGATTACGATTTTTGTTGCTCCCGTTCCGAATATTTTTTATACCCTTCATAGTCCTCTTCCTCTTCCACATGAACGTTAACAAGAAGAAGAGGACATTTCATACACCATCCTACCCTGAAGAAAGCGGTCCCCGCTTGAAACGTTGGTAAAGTAAAGGCCTTTCCTGGAACTCCTCACCTTTCGTTATATATATATATATATATATATATATATATATATATATATATATATATATATATATATATATATATATAAAATAAAAGAACCACTTCAAAAACTTAACTCCTCTTACGTGAACCCTCTCGGGTCGAAACGTTTTAAGTAAAGGAGTTAAGTTTTTAAGTGGCTCTTTATTTATACAAACTCTCGGCAGCCGAGACTTCGTTACTATATATATATATATATATATATATATATATATATATATATATATATATATGTACATATATATTGCAGCGAAGACGACGCTGTGCGATGGGACCGGGGAAGAAGACAACGATCGCGCGCGCCTTTTTTGAGTTTCGGCTAAGAGGCTGGGCAGACGGTAGTAAAAGCGGACCTGTCCTGACTCCCACCGCCTGGTCTTCCCTGTACGCTACAAGTGGTGGAGGTGCGGGCTTTCCCACCTACCTCGACGTCAACCGTGGAGCTGAGAAGCCGGGCCCTCACATCGACAACACCAATGCCGCATCCCTCTGTCGGAATGAATACCACTACAACTTCCGCGGCCACCCAAGCCGACACCACGGCCCCATCGGTACTCACCGCTCGCCAACGTGAGCCTCCCTTATTCTCCGGAATCGGGGACGCCGACGTGGACGACTGGATTGACGCTTACGACCGCGCCAGTCGACACAATCACTGGAGCGATGTCACTAAACTGACCACCGCGGTTTTCTACCTATCCGATGTTGCAAAACTGTGGTACCTCAACCACGAGCAAGAATTTGACAGCTGGGCGACATTCGCTACCCGCCTTAAGGAAGTCTTTGGAAGACCTACAATGCGACAGATTGTGGCCGAGCGAAAGCTGTCCTCGCGGGCCCAGCAGCCAACGGAAACCTTCACGTCCTACATCGAAGACGTGCTGGATCTTTGCCGCCGAGTTGATATCAACATGACGGAACCGAAAAGGTCCGTCATCTTTTAAAGGAATCGCCGAGGATGTTTTCCAAGTTATCCTCGTGCATAATCCAACCACCCTTAGCAAGATTGTGGAAATCTGTCAGCAGTTCCAAGAACTAAAACCCAACGCTTGACCTCAGCCACTACAGTACAACGTCTTCCTGAGGTGAGCAGTATATCGGGGCCATCAACATATATCAACATCAACAGTTTGCGCCAGCTCATCCAGCAGATTGTTCGCGAGGAGGTTTCGCAAGCTCTCCAACTCACACAGCCATCAACTACACCAACACAATCGGCACTCCGGTCCCTCGTCCAGAACGAGATTGCTTCTACCGTGCCTATACCCTCGCCGCTTCCAGCACCGGCACAGCCCATGCTGCCGACCTACGCAGAAATTGCAGCTTCACCTCCAATGCTCCGACCTCATTATCCTGCTGTAACCATGCCATACGTACAACCCTTTGGATACACTCAACCACACCAGCAGGCTACTCGCCCACAGCTCTACAACCGCCCTACCTGCTATTACTGTGGCATACCAGGACACGTTATGCGCGTATGCCGTCGCCGCCAAGCCGAACAGTCTGCAAACGTCCATACAAGCATCACTGCGAACCCCACCCATTATAACCAGACTTCCGGATACACCCGATCAAACTCTCCAACCACAAGGTTCGCCGGTAGTTCACCGGGATTTTCGCGTCGACAGTCGCCATCACCGCAACGTCACCGCTCAACGTCCCCTATGGTCCCATCAGGATCCACTGCTCCATCACAAGGGGGAAACTTTTAACCGTAGCTCCTGAGGAACCAGCTGCGACATCTTCATACTGCTCAAGTCCTCATCAACTCCCTCTAACGTCGTCGTAATCCTAATTGAGAGTCAAAACGTACAAGCATTAATTGATACAGGCGCCTCTATTTCCGTTATGCGCTTGGATCTCTGTCGACGCCTCAAGAAAGTCGTGACACCGTTTAAAGGTAATCTCAGAACTGCAGGATCAAACTTACTTAAACCTGTCGGACTTTGTACAGCACGGATTATAATACAGGGCCTATAATATTCAGTTCCATTCGTCGTCCTCTCATAATGCACACTTGAAATTATTCTTGGCTGGGATTTCCTTTCTATTACTCATGCAATCATTTTTTGCGGGAATTCACAGCTTTCCTCCAGGAGGTGCCTGATGACGACCAGCATGTTTCTGCGCTGGCAAACAAAGTACGAGCATCGGAAGACACTATTATTACGCCTCGAAGTTCATCTTTCGTTCTCATTGATTGCTGTTCACTCTCACCGGGAGATTACTTCATCACGCCCACTTCTGCCTTATTGGAAAAAAAGGTTTGCTCGTCCCACGTGGCATCGCACATATTGGCCTAGTGTCGACGTACATCATCATAGTCAACGTTACACCCGAGTCCATACTAATACCGGAGCACACAGTTCTAGGCACCGTAGCATTGGCGACTGACATCAATATCATTGCCCTCAACGACACACCCTCCTCCCAACCATTTTCCCAAAATCCTATCAAAGAAAACGATGCATTCGATCGCCTTCCAAATACCATCGACAGGAACCTCACCGGTCATCAAAGAGCACAAATGCTAAGTCTCTTAAAATCGTATGACAAACTTTTTGATCTAAATGACCTACCTTTAGGCACAGTTTCAACAGGTGAGCATACGATAGACACGCAGGGTCATACTTCCATCCGAACACGTCCTTACAGGGTCTCAATGAAAGAAATAGAGATAATAGAGCAACAAGTGACTAAAATGTTGCAAAAAGAAGTCATCAGAAAGTCTTCAAGTCCTTGGTCCCCTCCTGTGGTCTTAGTAAAGAAAATAAGGACGGCAGTATTCGCTTTTGTGTGGACTATCGCCGCCATAACAAAATCACGACGAAAGATGTGTACCCCAATCCACGAATTGATGACGCCTTAGACTGCCTCCAAGGCGCTGAATTTTACATCGCTGGATTTAAAATCGGGATATTGGCAGATTCCAATGAATCCAACTCACAAACCCAAAACCGCATTTATCACGTCAGATGGTTTATACGAATTCAATGTTATGCCGTTCGGCCTATGCAATGCCCCGGCCACCTTCGAACGCCTGATGGACACTGTTCTACGAGGATTGAGGTGGCAAATCTGCCTTTGCTATTTAGATGACATGCATTATTTTTAGAGCAGCAGCTCTGAGGCGCCGCTCCGGCAGAGCGGCGTCACCGTCGCCGTCGCCGTCGCCGTCGGCGTGACCGCGGTGACGTTCGGCATGGTGACGCTTCGGCACCATTCCGAAACGTCCTCGCGGGGTCACGTGACCCCCTCGGGCACTCGACGGCCTATGACGTTTCGGTGCCATCCGCGTCACCATGCCGAAACGTCACGGGGTCCCGTGGCCTCAGGGCGGTCATGTGGCCCCCTGAGGGAAGGGTTCTGAGTGTGGTCACGTTACCGCCCTGGTCACGCCGCGTGACCCCGGTCGGTCACGTGAGCCCTGTGGGATCACGAGGTCACGCGACGTCACGAGGGTCACGTGACCTCACGTCACGCCGACGTCGACGCCACTCGGCGGTGGCGCAGGCGGCGATGAGGAGGTGAGGAGGAGGGAGGGAAGGTGCTGCCCCTCCCTCAGTACCCCTTACCTAGCTCCTCCTTCAAGCGCCGCGTCTGAGGAGGACGTAGGCAAGGGGCCACAGTTCTATCGGTGCATTGCAAACGCGAATTTAAAACTAAACACGAAAACGTGTCACTTCGCAGCGAGAGAAATCAATGTTCTAGGCCACGTAGTATCGAATAAGGGTGTTCGACCTGACCCGGACAAAATTCGAGCTTTCACCGAATGTCCTATCCCCAAAACAGTTAAGGAGCTTCGCAGTTTTCTAGGTCTTTGCTCATATTTTCGCCGGTTTGTCCGAGGACTCGCAACCATCGCCGCCCCCTTAAACACGCTATTAGACAAAACAAAGCATTTTCATTGGACTCCAGAGTGCCAACATGCCTTCGATCAGCTCGTTACTCGTTTGACACAAGGCCCAATCATGTGTCATTTTGACCCCTCAGCCCCCACTGAGATCCACACTGATGCCAGTGGTTATGGGATAGGCGCAGTCCTGATACAACGAAAATCACACCAACTAGAAAACGTCGTAGCGTTTGCTAGTCGCACCCTCTCGAAGGCTGAACGTAACTATTCGACAACTGAAAAAGAATGTCTAGCAATTATCTGGGCTACTGCCGAATTTCGACCATACCTGTCCTTCCGGCACTTCAACATCATCACGGACCATCACGCCCTTTGTTGGCTCATGTCATTAAAGGACCCCTCTGGACGTTTGGGACGCTGGTCACTTCGACTACAGGAGTACGTACTTTTCAGTGACACATAGATCCGGACGCAAGCATCAAGACGCCGACGCTCTTTCACGTTGCCCTCTACCGACGATCGAAACTCAAGACGACGACAACCCCATCACATTGGCTTCTCTCTCTCTCGATACGGTAGCACAAGAACAACTTCAAGATCCTGGTACTGCCGCACCTTGTGCAACATATCACAGGTACATCCACTTCCGACAACCGTAAGTCTTGCAAACGAGCGTGATCATTTTTCTGTTCGAGATGGCCTCTTGTACCGCCGTAACTACTCCACCGATGATCAGCGATGGTTATTAGCACTATCTCGCCAACTTCGTATGGATGTGCTACGGTGCTTCCATGACGATCCAACGTCTGGCCATCTTGGCATCTTGAAGACCTACCAACGTGTACGAGGCCGATATTACTGGTCCGGCATGTATCGCTTCATACAAAAGTATGTTCGTTCTTGCCTACTCTGCCAACAACGGAAACAACCGCCCCAGCAGCCCGCTGGCTTGCTACAACCTATACTTGTTCCCGAGAAACCATTTGAACGAGTGGGAATTGACCTGTATGGTCCTCTTCCCAAATCATCGCAGGGAAACCACTGGGTTGTCGTCGCCATTGACCATCTGACACGCTACGCTGAGACTGCCGCCCTGCCCCACGCAGATTCTCACGAAGTCGCATCCTTTATTTACATAGCATAGTACTGCGGCATGGATCTCCTCGCGAGCTACTCAGCGACAGGGGAACAGCTGTTTCTATCCCAGGTTGTCAGAAAACATTCTAAGAGAGTGTAATGCTATTCATCGTTGCACGTCCGCCTATCACCCCCAGACCAACGGCCTTACCGGAACGTTTTAATAGCACACTTTCAGAATATGCTTTCCATGTATGTCTCCCAGGACCACGACAACTGGGACCGTATACTATCTTTCACCACTTTCGCCTACAACACCGCCACTCAAGACACGACACATCTCCCTTTTATCCTGACATATAATCGCGAAGTGTCATGCACACTGGACACAATCCTGCGTTATCGACCAGATGTTACCGAGCATACCACCTTTGCCGAAGACATGAACCGCGCAGAAGAATGTCGGCAGTTAGCTCGTTTTCGCATATCTGAGCATCAGAACCACGAAAATGCACCGTTATGACGACCATCACCGTTTCGTAACCTACAACAACGGTGATTTGGTGTGGGCATGGATGCCCATGAAACAGCCTGGACTTTCTTCGAAACTTCTCCGCAAACTATCATGGCCCCCCTACAAAGTCCTGCATCAACATCACAGTCAATTACAAGTTGGAACCCGTCCCCCTCCCAGCGACCGTCGCCGTCACCATCGGAGAGATCGTCTACGTGTCACGGATGAAGCCCTACTTCTCCTCAGACCGCCCAACTCCTTCTGCCAGGATGGCACCAATCCCCTGATGGGGGGGGGGGGGGGGGGGGGATTGTAGCGGAAGACGACGCTGTGGGATGGGACCGGGGAAGATAGCACAACGATCGCGCGCGCTCTTTTTTCGACTTCTTTCGGCTATACTATGGTTTGCGGCTTGGGTCCAGACGCAGCCGAAAGCAACCGCGCAGCTGACGCCAGCGTTCCTGCCAAGCACGCGCGCGCTTGTGCAGTGCAGAACTAAACAGGTCACATGCTCGCGCCTGCGACGCTGGCATCAACTAAGCTCGAAACGAAGATGGGCGCAATAAGCAGACGGTAACAAAGCGGACCTGTTCCACTCCCACCGCCTGGTCTTCCTGTAGCCACAACGCTGGTCATTGTTGTTGTTATTGTTGCTGATACATACGCTGCTGCTGGTTGCTGTTGTTGTTACAGCAATATGAAGTTATCGTTCCTGTTCAAATAACATGACGGCTAAATTATACTGAAACAGCCTAGGGGTATGCCATGGTAGGCACTTTTGGCAATGCCCGTCTTCGCTTGCGCGGGTTTTTCGTCGCCATTCTGTAATGCAGTGCACCAGCTCTGTACATCTTTAGTCGGTTTTGCCACTGCAGCTGCACCGGGCAAATTTCGGTGTTTTCCGCCGCTGTTTTACTGTGCTCGCCATCTCCTTCTAATCAGACGGGGCAGCGGGGTGAAAGCTTCATATCATCCCTACTCATTTTGGTCGCTAATTCGGTACGTTATGCGCACAAGACGTTATACACATTTGAACCACACGACATGGGTTACATACTCAAACATTGTAAGGCCCTAATTGTGTAGAGAGTAAAGCAGACATGTACACGTTACCCAAAAGCAATCTGAATACCGTTACCTGCGCCATCACTCAAAGTAACTAAATACGCTACTTCAGCCGATTCTCTCGAGGACAGTGAAAGCGCCCGTGGCAACGAGCATTACGCGCTTTGATGACAAATATACAAACAGTTTTTGTTTCATGGCTTTGTTTTTGCAGTCGTTGCCTTTAAGCAGAAGCGTCAGAAGTTTTCAAAGGTGTTTTCCGCTTCCAGGTAAATACAAATTCCGGTGACGCTGGAGTCATTCTACGGACGTTCAGGCTGAACGGCAGTGTTGTGCTTCAGTAAGAGCCAGACCAAACCGTTTCATTAGGGAGCTTCGTAGACCGCTCTCCTCCGCTAAGCCCTCCGCAACGAAGCAGCCAGCTACCGAGCCGGCGCTGACGATCGCCTTGACTACTGTAGAGTTCATTGAGTAGCTGGTCGCGGAGAGAGCGTTGCGGGACAAGCGAAATAATCTACGAAAACCCCATTGAGGACAGCGTACGTTCTGTGCCTGCGTTACAACCTCGGTTTTCATTCTGGTCCGTACACGGTTCTACGAGGTTTACCTAACCAACGAATCCTTCAACGCTGCGAAGGACACTTGCAGTAGAGTTCAGTACAGCAATGTTTATCCCTGACACCCAAATAAGCTGTTCAGTTGACTTGTTCAGTACACTGTTGTTAAATGTCATACTGTTTAGTTTTTTCTTTCGCTCAGTTCCCTCCTACCTGCTCGCACTGACGGTTACCAGTTTAGAATAAACAAGGTTGTTTAAGGGTGTTGCACATTTACTTCAAAGTAATTATACTGTTGCTCGTTACTTGGCCTAAAAGGGAATCTAAATACGTTACTCGTTCCAGCAAGTAACTAAATACGTTACCGTTACCTGTACAGCAAATCTAGGTATGAAGTAAATTGCCAGTTGTAGCGCGTTACGTGCTATGTCTGAGGTAAGTTTGAAGAAAACAGTTGTAGGATGCAATATCGGTGGGTGTGTTGATGCCACCTTTACACGCCTTTCATAATCTCTACCCAGGCGATGTCTGAAAAACTGTTTCAGCGTTTAGTAACTGGTTTTTTATTCACACTTCCGTGAAAGGCGACAGTGATGGTCGAATACACCCATATTTGCCATTGTTCGTTGTTTAGCGAAAGAAACATGATAATGGACAAAATGACTATAATTAATCGCTACACGAATTGGCGTATGATTAGAAGTGCGCGATAATAGTACAACCAATTAGTTTCCGTTCGATGCGCTCTCTCTCTTCGAAAGTTACGTGTCGAGCGTGCATCAGTTTGATCAGTTCAACTTAATTTAAAACCGCTCTGGCTTCGCAAAATATGAGCGAACACGTGGAAATATAAAGTCCAGGCAGCACGCATTATTGCGTCGAAATTGGCTCAAATCGAAAAGATTGGGCCGATACTATTTTAGTTTACCTAATACCCATGTGTCGGCGTCAAAAGCAACGCTAATGACATACCGTAGGCAACGCTATTTTTTGAAGAATGTCATTATGTCCTTTGTGAATCGTGGTTGTAGGCAAGGTATTTATTTCTTGAATACCCCAGACAGCAACATGAAGCAAAACGGAGTTCGTTTACTAGTACCGCAGAACGACCTCCTGCGCTGTCCCACTGCCCAGTCGCATTGGGTGCCGTAAACTCAGCGACTGGGCCTCTCTACACGCAGTACCTTTCAATAAATTTTGTCCTTACGCAGGCTTCAAAACAATGCCGCAAGACCATCGAAAGTGTCGTATTCATTATGACTTCGCGAAGGTACGCGATTTGTCATGTGGCGACACCAGAATATGTCGTCCTGATGCGCACGAAACTGTGTTTTGTCGTTCTGGTTAACCTAGCTTATCCCGTGCTCGATGGCGTTATAATTTGCATTTTCCTGATGCATCCACCTTGCACAGATCTGAATAGGCTTGTTTTACATGCGGCAATGAGAGACGCCTGTTTAACGCAAAGGAAGTCCCAGGAGTCTGTTTGCAACGCCTGGCAGTACAGGTATTATTCAGCGAAAGTAGAGTGTAGGTTATTGTTTGTCCAACCACTTGACCTTCGTCTTCTGATTGGGGCCTGCCATCTTCTTTTAAGCCAGGGCTGAGCGAGGTTAAAGCGTTTAGCACCAGAAAAGACGGTTTAAACACGTGACTGCCTGCCATAGACAAAACGTTTGGATTGTACGAGAAAGTCACGCACTCGCTCTACGCTGAGGGCTGACTGGGGTCTTAGTATCGCCTTCTTCGCTGTAGGGTTTTAGGCCACGTAGGTCCGGTTTCCAAACAAGGCCTGTCAGTACCTTCCTGTTTTTCGGCAAGCGTGCCGGTACCGGTGTTTTATCAGAACGGTAGGAATAATATACTTGCCAACTTTTTCATTAACGGGGCGTTTATTTCTTCGAGGCGATACAAGCAGCGTTTGTTGACGCGCTTTGCCAGTGTTGCCCATCAGCGGCTACGAAACTTCCGTTGAATTCGATCGGGCTGCCTTCTCCTCGACATTGTGCTTCCGCAGCATTGTGCTGCAGAACTGAATTATGCATCTTCACGTCAGAGAGCTGTTCATCATCGACGCGAGACTTCCATTTAATGTGAGCGACCGTCTTCAGCCTCGGCATGCGTTTGTTCGATTCCGACGCTGTGCTTTGGTGAATTGTTCTGTGCCAGGCCTGGATTCAGATTTCCCGGGATATATTACTGTACAGATCGCTGTTTAATTTCATGTAATTGCGCACATGGTTCCAGCAAGGTCCTTACGTCTGCTAAATGAAATCCATTTTACAGTTTAAACAGACGGCCGCTTACGTCCCAAGCACTCCCAGTCGTCTTGTTCAAACCTGTTGAGGTTTGTTTACGTCACGAAAGAAAGCATAGTGCGTACTACATGTGCTGGTATTCGCCATGGCCGCTGCAGCCTTAAAGGGTCTGGCGAAAGTCGCCCTTTCGGCGTTCGAATTGCTCGTTCGCGATCTGTTGCTGTACTAGTCCTGTCCGCCCAACTATGCTCAAACAAACTGGCATTTATTCAGAAGGTCTTGATCGTGCTAAAATTTCTGGCGATAAAGGAAAGGCTTTCATCACTGTTTGTTTGATGACGCCTGCCTGAACGTAGCTACAAGGCGTCACGCTTATACTGCTGCACTGGCCCAAGAAATACGGTTTAATGCTGGAGAGGCTTTTCGTGAATCTTGTGTTTTCGTCTATGAATGTAATCGAAATTAATATGATGTCGTTAGCGTCGAAGAACGACGGACTGATAAGTACGAAAGCTGCCATTTCACTTCAATAGGTGAACATCCACGTGTGTCATTTTGGGCTCACACTACCAGAAGAAGTCAAGGCTGCCGAAAGTTGCTTTGGAGTCTATCGCCCTTTTTTTGCCTAGGCTTTTGAAGCGTGTAGAAAAAATGTTAGGCTTAGGCGAAGTGAAAGTTTTTACTAAAAGGTTGAGTGCATTTAGTTTAAGCCAGTAAAAATTTTAAAGATTTGTCAAGAAAACATAACATTAGCTTTCTTACAATTACTCGCGTTTCAGTTGTAGAATTCGTTTGGCTGGAAATTGCGAAAAAAAGGATAAATCCCACGCATCGGGGTTTCTGGATTAAAAAAAGTGGTCCACGTTTCGAACGCGTTGGCACTCATTTCTTCCGTAAACCCTTTCGATGAATGCTGTGGGAGCCTATGCACCTATTCAGTGGATGTGTTACACATTTTGTATTGCCTCTTCTATCGTAGAAGAAATGAGTGTTTTGGTGCAGGCGAGCAAGGGAAAGATCATGGCAAAAAAACGACGAGAAAAGGAAACAAACAATTGGGACGACTCTACTAATCCAGCAGTGAAGCTCACCGGAGTATAAGCTCACCGGAGGAATGCTCACCGCAAAAACCGGTGGGATGTGAGAAAAGCTCCCCGGCCATTGAGCTGCACGCGGAGAAAAGCCGAACCGATTTTTTTTTCATATCTTTATATGGAGGCTGGGCTGGGTAATGCGTACTATTTATCAATTTATTATCATTGGGAATTCGTCAACTTTCTAAAAAGAAAATGTCTTTTGTATTCTTTGTTAAGCCTATTGGTGTATATTGCTCTGCAAGCCTATAACTACGGGCGATTGTTTTTTGTGGTTTACTCTATTCACTGAAAGTTTGTGCCTAACTGAAAAACTTGCATGAGCTTGACGAAAAGGAAAAAAAGTTTGGTAAACTTATAACTCTGCACGAAAAACCCAAAAATCTGAAACTGTAAAATGCCGAAAATCCGAAAGTTCATATGCAACAAAGTGGTGCCTGAAATGCTCTTTGAAGCTTTTGCTAACTTCTCTGAAACATGAGATCCACAGTCAGAGGATATCGTTGTTTCGTTCTTCGCAGACATGAACGTTTTCGAGCATGTCTGTTTGCGACGCGTCCAATCATCATGCCTGCGCGATAGCGCCTTCCACGCTGATTGCTACTCCACTGACCCAGAGCTGCAACTGTCATCGCAACACCTACCGGCAGCAGCGACCACGCATAGGCAATCTGAGCCTGCACGGTAGACGAAGCTGCATGACTCGAATAAGCAGGTCGTTTTACCCTCTACGAGACACCCTAGATGGAGTCTGCCTTAGCAGCAGTACTGGTAATTTATCGACGTAGCTTCCTCCTGCAGGAAACGTGCGGAATGAATACAGAAACCGCCGAAACCGTCGGCGCAGGTACGCCATGATTATCGGCGAAGTGCACTGGCCATGGCGGGCTTATCTACGGATTGATTTAATCAACGGTATCGCACTCCGGCAATTCTACCTAAAGAAACTGCCGTAACAGCATATACTTACGTACATATGCACTGCAATAAACGCTGCTGCTGCGTAAAAACAGAGACCTAAAATCACGGTGTTATCGAAATATGACTGAAAACTGTAACAGGCTATAGTAATTAAGAAATCCGCACTCACGAAGCGAAATGATCGCGAGTTTTGCGTAACTTACGAAGGAATTCCGGAACAGCTCCCGAGCTGTCCTCCACACTTTTTTGCAGTCAAAAGTTTGCTCGCATTTTGCCGCGACAAGCGACGGAAATTTTCTAAGTAGTCTTCGACTTCGGGCGCGTTCCGACTTGAAGTAGTGAACGGAAAGAAAGAACTTCAACTACACGCCGAGGATTCCCGGAAATAGTCACAGGAACCACTACGACCGTACCGAACGGACAAGCCGAGCTCGTTCACGGGAAAGGCCTAGGCGCTCCATGCCTGCAGACCGCACGCCCTGCTGAATGGAAGGGCGGAAGGGGATGCCCACACGACCTTCTTCTCTTTCTTATGGACCTTTCTCATGTGAATAGCCTGAACAATGACCTCGGATGTAGGGTTAGGAGAATTTTTTCCCTCGTCGATCTCGGGGCGATGGCTGCGGTGACCAACGTCCTCGTCGATTCCATCGGTTTTTTTTTTTTTTTTTTACGTAGAATTGTAATAAATGTTGTATGGATTACCCTCACGACACATGGCACGTAACATTTTATTTCCTGAATGAGTGCGTCTCTTTCATTTAGACGTACGATGGGAGGGTCCGTCAACACGGATCGAGTCAGAACAGATTTTAGGACTAACGCGCTGCTGGTTGAACGCCTCGGCCGAATGTCACGTCAACGTCGAGTTGCGAGTGTCTAGGCTTCTCGTGGTTGACAAAAGAGACCCGATCCAATCGCGCATCTCTAGCGCTTTAAGCGGTCGAGAAGGTGCAAGCGCTCTACGACTGAAAACTGCATAATTTACCGTCTCTTGCTGGCACCAAACGTTCGTTTTCGAAGATCGGCAGCTTCCTTCCAGATTCTCGAGAGCATAAAACAACGGCGCGACAAATTTATTTCCATGATTTGCGCCTTGCCAGCGAGCTGCGGGCCGTTTTCTTTTCCAACATACACGGTAAAAAGTGGCCGCACGTTTACAACGATTTTCTTGCTAATTTTGGCGAGTCCTCACGTCCTCACCGTCAACGAAAAGACGTCAACAAGGGGAGAGGGGAGAGCGACCAGGAAGCGCAAGAAAACAAACAAAATGCGCGCCGTAATAGAGCTTCCCGATTATAAAAAAACGCTAAAAAAATGGTCGTCACTTTACAGGGATTTTCTTATCACTGGTCAATTTTGACGAGTCTCCTCTACGCCAACGGAAAAAACGTCCCCCCCCCCCTCCCTTTTCAACAAGGGGAGAGCGAGTGGGATCAGGGAGCGCCAGAAAACAAACCAAACAAAAAGCGCGCGTCCTGATTAGCTGTCACTGGTTACACGTCATCCGACTGACAACCTATCGCGATAGCGATCGCGTTTCGCGCGTTATCTGGCCTTCGTGTTGCTAGGAGACTGCTGGCCGACTCGGCCTCCTCACCTCCTACACTCCATCTTGGCCATCTTGGCCTGCTTCGACCGGCGGTTGACGACGTCTTTGTTCATTCGCGCCTGTTCGCGCCATTTTGATTTGTGTTATTTTTAGAAGCCTGGTTGGAAGCCGGATCGGGTTCGCAGGTTAACGAAGCGATGCTTGAACGTAGCTGCAGTCACAAACCAAGTGCACCCGCCCGATAAAGGTAAGTGTATACCGTTTACATGCATTCGTTCGATGCTGCGTTTCCTTGCTTTTGTATTTGTGACATGTGTGCGCGGTGGCGGTGCCCGGTTCTCTGAGAGTGCAAACGGGCACGCGATCGCAGCGATCGCAGCTTCAAGACGTTCTCGCGTAGAATGAGCGCTGCCTTTCAGCGCTCATTCTACGCAACGGGTCCTTATCGTTTCGCCGAAAAACGTGTTTTGTGGACTGGCGTTTCATGGACACGTGTTCGTCGACATTAACGTTCCATCGACACTCGTTACGCGAATTGAACGGTGTAGGGACATTTAGTCACGCGTGTATCCCACACGTACTCGCCGCTTTGTGGCAAAAGTCTGAGGCGGCTGATTACAGAAAAAAATAAGCTAATCTGGGCTGTCGACGAAACGATCTGGCGATAGTAATCGCGTATCGATAAAATGATCTGTCGATGAAACGTCGTTCAACTGCAAACAACATGCTCGCGCTTGTTACCGGCTTCGCTCGCACGTATGGTTATGCACGGCGATTTTCAATGCGGATGATGGAACGAAGATGGCGCTTCGGGACGGCAGTATAGAGTTCCTGTATAGGCTCCCAACGGGAGCCAGAGCTGCGCGTCTGTTTTCCACGTGCCGCCGCGCCAGCTATTCGCCGAGATCCGATCACGTGAGGAGCATAATCCAAGGGGATGTGCAGGGAAGCCACCGATCCGGCCGCTTCGCCGACGCTGCACGCGGCCTGCCGTATGTTCCCCTGCTTTTGCCACCTTCTCCTCCTTTCCTGTTTTCCAGTAAAGAAGGAAAAAAAAAGCAGCGGCGCCGCTTTTCGAGCAGAATGCCCGGGCTGTGCGGGAAAGCCGGCGCTACGGGGATGAACACGCAACTCTGGCTACCGTAGGGAGCCTACGCGGGAACTCTAGGGCAGCACAGAGCAGTGTATCGGAGAGTTTGGCCATTCGTTAGTTTGAATAGGCGAGCATCTCGTGGCCAACCACAGGCCCTAGCGGTGTTCGTGAGCTCTAAAAATGTGACTCAACTAATTGAAGCCATTTCAGCGTCTCTAATGTAAAAAGATAACTCTTGGTGACTGAAAAATTGGCGCATGTGAGGTTTTCGCCACGTCCATATTCAACCGTAGAATAAACGAACAACGTGCGCTCTAAACCAGAGCAAACTGCATAGTTGCGATCTGCGAGGTTGAAGGCTTCTGTTCCACGCTTTAAATGTTGTTTCCAATATTGTGACGTCAAGGTCTGCTAATTGGTCGATGCTGTGTGCCACTTTTAGTTTACGCTCTAACCACGGAGGAATATTCGGCTTTGTCGGCAGCCTTTGCTCCGCCCATTGGCCAAGCTCTCCCAATATTCGGCTCTGGGGCAGCATTCACCTTCGATGTGTGTGGTGCTCAGTTTGGCGTCACTTTGTGAGCTCTAAGTGTCTCTTTGTGCTTGTATGAACATCATCTCACGCACCTGTGAAGTGTGTGAGATAACATGAGATGCTTGGTTAGATCCCGTGTCCTAATGACATGAATGTCTAACGCACAGGAGAGAAGCTCTGCTTGTAGCACGGATGCAGCCATTGTCCCGAGGCACGGTCTGGCAAGGTAAGCTACCAAGTATCCTGCTGATTTGTTTTTTTTCTTGTAAGATTGTTAAGCATATATTGTGAAATTAGGCTGGGTGCTTGCTTAGATCACGTGCACTAATGACTCTAATCTCTAATGTGCAGGCGAGAGGCTCTGCTTGTAGCACAGACGCTGCCATAGTCCCGATATTCTGTCAGGGAAGGTAAACAACACAATATCCTGCAGGCTGTTCTTTTATTTTTTTAATTTTTAGGTTGTTATGCATATATTGTGAAATTAGGCTAGGTGCTTGGTTAGATCACGTTTACTAATGTCTAATCTGATGCACAGGCCAGAAGCTGTGCACCTAGCACTGATGCTGCCATATTCCCGAGGCACCTTCTGGCAAGGTGAGCAATTGACTATCCTGCGGACCCTGTTTTTTTTTTTTTTTTTTCTTTTCAGGTTGCTAAGCATATATTGTGTGACTAGGCTAGGTGCTTAGCTAGATCACATGTACTAATAACTCTAATCTCTAATGCACAGGTGAGAAGCTCTGCTTGTAGCACAGATGATGCCATAGTTCCGAGGCACTGTCTGGCAAGGTAAGCAATCAACTGTCCTGCAGACTGTTTTTCTTTTTCTCAGGTTGTTAAGCGTATATTGCGAAATTATGCTTGGTGCTTAGTTACATCACGTTTACTAATGACTGATCTCTAATGCGCAGGCCAGAAGCTCTGCACCTAGCACAGATGCTGCCATAGTCCCAAGGCACCGTCTGGCAAGGTGAGCATTTGGCTATCCAACGGACCCTGTTTTCTTTTCTTCTTTCCTTGTCAGACTGCAGGCTGCTGAGCTTATATTGTGTGATGAGGCTTGGGATTTGGTTAGATCACATGTACTAATGACTCTAATCTCTGACACACAGGCCAGAAGGTCTGCATGTAGCACAAATGCCACCGTAGTCCCGAGATACCGTGTGGCAAGGTAAGCACTCAACTATACTCCGCACCGTGTTTTTATTTATTTATTTTTTGCTCGTCAGACTGCTAAGCATTTATTGGGAAATTAAGCTAGCTTCTTTGTTAGATCACGTGTACTAATGACTAATCTCTGATGCAAAGGCTTGATGATCTGCACATTGCACGGACGTCACAGCCCTGATACACTGTCTGGCAGGGTATGTAATCAACTCTCTCGCGGACACTGATTCCTTTTTTTTTTGTCACTCCTAAGAATAATTTGTGAAATTGGTCTAGGTACTTGTTTAGGTCATGTGTTAATTTCTAACGCACAGACGAGAATCTCCGCACGTGACACGCACATTGCCACACTGTTGGCCGAGGTAAACCCTTCTGCACTTGATGTTCCTGTGGATGCTGCTGTATTGTCATATTTGTTTGTCATGCTTGCTAGACACCTTTACGTAACTCGTACATAACAGGGGTTTTCACGGAAAGTGGACAAATTCGGTATTGCGAAAATTACGCATCGCAACAAAAAAAGGCTTCTGTCGTTTTAGTCCTGAGCCAGGGCCCATTTAGAAAAATTATTAAAGTTAGAGATAAATAAGTTAATTATTTTTGCATAATTAACTGTTTTAATATTGTGTTTAAGGGCTTGGTCTCAATTAAAAACTTACTGAGCATTATCGAAAGACACTAAATCAACAAATTGCAGAAGGATAGAAGGCACGCTCAGCATTTTACGGCTTTCTGAAAAACCGCACAACTTCGACAAGTTTTTAGGTTTTGGTTTGCAGTCGGAGCGCATCCTGGCACCGCGCCTCGTGGAGAAATAGTGCAACAAGCTTCTGCTGCGTTGCGGGAGGACAGCACAGCAGAGGTTGGTTACACTATTTCTCCACGGGGCGCGATGCAGAGATGCGCTCCGATTGCGAACCGAATCCCAAAAACCGTCGAAGTTGAGTGTTTTTTAGAAAGCTGTAAAAATCTCCGCGTGCTTTCTATCGTTTTGCAATTTGTTGATTTAGTGTTTTTTGATGATGCTCAGCAAGTTTTTAATTGAAACCAAGCGCTCAAACACAATAATAAAAAAGTTAATTACGCAAAAACAATTAACAATCTAATTATCCCGGACTTTAATTTTTTTCGTAAATAGGCCCCTGGGCCAGGACTAAAACGACACAAGCCTTTTTTTGTTGCGACGTGTAGTTTTCACAATATCGAATTTGTCCACTTTTCCTGAAACACCCTGTGTAAGAAACACAACATAATTGCTTCAAATATTCACAATAAGAACATTTCATCTGTACCAAAACTCTCTTAAAAAATTCACAACATTTAATGGCTCATGGGTGCACGTTTCTGATAGTCATGCTCAGGATATTGTTGATTTTTCCACTTGGGATAATGTAGATTCTTCAACCCCAGCTGGAGCCAATCTACCCGTACCCACACATTTTGTAAAGCATGGCTCCTCGTGAGAAAATATGTTGTAAGCCATGTGAAGCAACAGATTTCTCCTGGCATTGCTACATTGTGTTATTTTTAAGCTTTCTCTTTATTGACAATGTTCTAAAAAAAGTCACTCAAAAGGTTTTTCCTCTTCCTGCTAAGGGGTTTGGTGCAAGTTGCTTTGTAATTTATTATATGAACCCGCCCTATAACAAAATCCATCTCAGTCACCCACATAAAAAAAGCTCTGGTTTAAAAAAAGGTTGCAGACAAGAATAACAAAATCAGCTCTCACAAAGCCCTCCACTCTTTCCAATTTAGCAGAGAGAACGCTGTAAAGGAGTTGAGTGAAGAAAAAGTATGGTCATGTTCAATCTCTTCACACTATGGGTGACTCGGAAGCTTATAATACGACAGTTTGAGATGCGCCCTTACGGCAAAACAGGGTTCATTTTGGGCAGACACCTTTTGACAAGCATGGCACGCAGTCTTCACCGTTCTGTAACTATGTGGTTCAACGGGGTGACATGTTTTTTTTTTCGGAATTAATGATAAATGAAGAGTTTGAGGTGAGGGGAACAGCATAAAATGGCCCATGCATAAATTACAGTTCATATTCGCCACAAACTACACCCTCCCCACCTAGCACCATTCGGGAACAAATGTATTTCTAAAGCTATCTGTATTCCTGAATACTTCTTCGCCGGTTTTACAGAAGTATCTCGGGGATATCCCATTACATAAAAGACAGATGTATCTCAGTATCTATATCTTGGGCCTTAAAACACTTGTATCTCAGTATTTGTGTTTTCAAATGCAATTTGGAGTATCTCTGCCCAGCCCTGATTTATAGCACATTGATTTATTCTATCATTCTTGTTATTTTCCAGGTACCTCAGGCAAATCCTCCCATCTGAAGGGCAAGACAAAGTGCGACCAGCGCCATGGCACCGAAGTTGCAAACTCTTCTTCAAGTGCTTTGACCCCTGTGAGTGTACCGTCCTTTCTTCAATTATACTCCGTGTCACTAGTTGTGTGCACTGAAGGCGAAGACAACGCCAGGCGAGGAGAGAGAAGTCGAGCACTAGGAAGGCGGAGGGGAGAACTAGGGGAGAGAGTGAAAGCAGTATGATCGTAAAATAGGAGAGGCGATTACTCTCCTCACCCGCCTCTCTAGTGCTTGCCCTTTCCCCTCGTCGGTCATTGCCTTCGCCTGTACTGCGCGCAACTAGTGACTCAGAATATAGTCACTATTATGCAGGTTATGATGCTCTGGCAGATAACTCCGTAACTGAATAAAATTAATCTCTTCAGTGCTTGGACACGCAGCCGGCGACTTGCTTAGACACGGCCCACAGGAAACGGGTTGCAAGCCCCCGTTCTCATAACGAGCATTACAAATGGCATGCATTATAATGATGTCATGTCGCCAATTTATTTACTCTCGAAACTTGGCCTTGCTCTTATAACATATTCACATAGTTGATATTTTTCCGTTTTCATTTGCCGCGTGTTTTGTCTCTGTTTTTCCTTCCCGTCTTTTTGTAGTATTTAGCACTTGTACGACAATTCTGCTACTAGGCTGCAACCACGAGCTCTTTGCTCAAGGATGTAGCTCAACTGCACAAACTCTCGCTTGTCAGGAGCAACCACCAAAGTTAGTTATGAGCTCTGGATTCTCGCCCTCAGAAAATATCACCATTAAAATACAAGTCTTTTTTCAGACTGGTGCTATCAAAAATCCTCAGAAAAGCAAGAACTGTCGAATTAAGTCGTTCTTTCGAGACATGTTGAGCTTGAATAATTCCCGAGTTAAGTAAGTAACGGGAACGACAGTGTAATTGCTCTCTTATTCTCTTAAAAATGCTGATACATTGGTGGCTGTACCATTTTAATTCCTATGATTGCATCAGGGAAGAGCCAAAAGGAAGCGCCCCAAACGAATCACAGAAAAATGTCACTGTCAATATTGCAAATTAGAAAAAGCAGAGAGCACGAGGTTCTTTTAACAAATTTATTGACCCCCCTCCCTCCCCTGTGCCTTACATTGTCCCTCGACCTTTTGGGGGTGGACTATCTGGCCCCTACACTCAAACGAGTTTGAGAACACTGTTTTAGATTGTCCAAAATTTTGTTAAAGGAAGCTTGCATTAGGACACTACTAATGTCGACTTTAGTTTATCTGGTTTGATGGCCACTGAGAACAAGGTTGCTTGTGGCATTTTGCGGCTAATTGTGTTTTATTAATAAAATTAAACACTTGCAATAAGGAACAGACTGGGCATTGTTCAAAACCTCAAAAATCAGTTATGTTTGAATATACTGCGGACACATGCATTTTCTTTTATCATCGGGGTTTTCAGTTTGCCAGCCTTGTGCCTGAATCAAAAGTGGCAACTTTTGCACCCCGCTATGCTTCAATGATGCTCAAAATATTTCTGAAATTGGCTGATTTAGTGGTTTTTGATAATGCTCATTAAGTAAGGGGCCTTCACAGTGCCTATATGTATCTAATCATGGTTTACAATTATGTCTTGCTTTTCAGGAATGCTCCATGGCTCTTCTTGGTGGTCGACACCCAAGGCACAAAACTAAAAGCTAAGACGTGCAAAAGGAGGGGGAAAGGAAACAAGGGACGTTTCTGGCGCATGCCTTTTGTCAGACCACACAGCAAGCCGCAAGTTTAATGTGCATTTTTGTAGTATGTGTTTCATCCAGTGTTTAAGAGCAATAAATATGTAAAAACAGATGCCAATTTTTGTACCTTGTTTTGTGAAATATTGCATGATCCTCTCAAAATGATGCCGGACCGTATAATGAAAAAACGATAGAATGTAAAATTGACGGCTTAATTGTATTTCTGGTTGACGAATAGGGCATCCAAATGACACAAAACACACTTGACGGTCAAAAGCTTGGAAACAGCTGCCAAGACATTTCCCGTCATTTTGATTGAAATTGTTTTACAGTGTTTTGTCGACTTCGCACACATACACCTAAGAATGGGGCATATCGGTATTCCGAGCAAGCGAGGAGAGTGGAAAACGGAATCTATGTGCACCTAAGATTGGGGTGTAACAGCATTCCCAATAAGTGAAGAGGGTGTGAAAAAAGGATATATGTACACCTAAGAATGGGGTGTATTGGTATTCCCAGTAAGTGAGGAGGGAGTGAAAAACGGAATATATGTACACCTAAGAATGGGGTGTATTGGTATTCCCAGTAAGTGAAAAGGGTGTGAGAAAAGGGTATATGTACACCTAAGAATGGGGTGTATTGGTATTCCCAGTAAGTGAGAAGAGTGTGGAAAACGGAATATATGTACACCTAAGAATGGGGTGTATTGGTATTCCCAGTAAGTGAGAAGAGTGTGGAAAACGGAATATATGTACACCTAAGAATGGGGTGTATTGGTATCCCCAGTGAGTGAGGGGAGTGTAAAACGGAATATATGTACACCCCGAGGTGAGGTGTGTCTGTACACCCGGTGAGTTTGCGGGTGTAAGGAAAGGTGCACATGTGCACCTCAAAATGAGGTGTATATGTGCACCCCTTCTTGGGGTGTAGCATATATACCCAGGGGGGTGTCGTATATGTGACAAGTCACATACACCCCAATGGGTGTAAGTACTACACCCTTTTTTTTAGAGTGTACATGATGAAAACCGCTCAAAAGACAACGACGGAGTGAAGACAACAAACACGACAGGACGAAGCTGTTCTCGCAACTAAAGTTTTGTTAGTGAAATTAATTGAAATAAAACAGCGTAGCCGACACTGATTACATCAACAAACGCATACTTATCTATCAGGCACTACACAATCTTTGGAGCGGAAGCGGTTCACACACCGCTATTCATATTAGCTCGCAAAGAACAAACCTCTTTTTCTGATAGCTACCTACGGCGCACAGTCAGCTGTCGATGAATTGTTGTCCTTCTTGCAGGTGTCCGATGTTCTGATTTTATACTTGCTGCTTCATTAATAAACAACTTGGGTGATTACTAATTTCTGAGGAATTAGTAAATATGCCTAGTGAACTTCAAGTATATTACAAAAAGGAGTGCATATTTTTAATGAAGTGACGAATTCGAATTGTGTTAAATTGCCACGTGTGACGCAGAATCCGCTAAGCTAAGAAAAACTTTTAAGAAATCGGTGAGGTTTTCTCCTCATCCGCTCACAGGCCGGTGAGCTTTTCTCCGCATCTGCCGGTTTTGCGGTGTGCTTTTCTTCGGTGAGCTTTTCTCCGGTGAGCTTTACTCCGTTTAGCTTTTCCCCGGTGCGCTTTTCTCCGCCGCCCCAACTCAACACGTTTCAAAACCTTTTGTGACAGTGTTGTGTTGTCCCAATTTTGTCCCAACAAACCTTTTTCTCAAAACTTATTGAGACAGTGCTGTGTTTTCCCAATTTTTCGTCACTAGTCCCAGTTTTTTCACCATGCTCTTGTAGCTGCAGTGCACCCTGTTGGAAGTGTTTACTGCTCCCATCATACCCTAATTAAATGGTGTAATGCAAAATCAAACCTTTTTTGAGGGAGTGTACTGCTGCCATAACACCCTTATAAAAAGGTGTAGAGCAGTATCGCACTTTTCTGTGAAGGGTGTAAGGAATTACAACAGTCTTTGAGGGAGTGAGAAATAACACTATTTTTTCTAGGACGTTTTTGTACACCAATCAGGGGTGAGTTAAGACCCATGCCATTTACACTAATAAATGTGCGAAAATGTTTAGTGTGCACCCTGATTCTGTATTGCCGGGGTGTTGCCTTGTTAGGGACTCATTAATGGTGACGTGCCGTTTCTCACGAAAAGCTCCGATTTTTGCCGACAATAACTAGCATGCGGCTCAAGGGGTCTTCTTTTTGGTCGGCCTAAGTAAACACTTGAGGCATGCGATCCGTTCGTAATAGCGTCTTCAGTTTCGCAAAAGGACCAGCCTTGAAACAGCACGTCACCGAATTGTGGGTCGTAAAATCTGTAAAACGACACTTGCTTCTTTATGACGGTCATTTCGTGTTCCTTCTTTTGGAAGACGTCGCAAGTTTTTTTTCTCCCGGCGCGACACAATCTTAATTGACTGTCTGAAGCCTGGAACCTGAAATGGTCATCACTAAGCACCTAGCCTACAACTCGTGCAATGACTGTTCTCAACCGCAATCTTGACACTACCACTTCGCACACAACTAATTGTTATAGTTACAACTCCCTCAATTGACTATAATTTCGCCCTTTATAAACTTGTAAAGAGAGGGAGGGGGTCAGTAGGAGCGTCAAGGCGCCAAGCAAAAGGCGCGGCTGGTGCGAAAAGACGCTTTATAAGGACGTCAAACAGTGTACCCTTTGCGACGCGGAATAAACAACGCCACAATCTCGTGAAGAGTACAATATTTGCAGCCATCAGCGGTCTAGTGGAAAGAAACTAAGCTGTTTATATTTGGCATATTTGAAGGGGGCGCATCCACCTTCAATTAATTTGTTTACATATTTACAGGGCAAACTATAACAGAGTCACTTGGAGCGATGTCAGGTGCTGGAACCCTGGAAGATCTTTGTTGGCCTGCGCTGCGTGCCTCGTGCCGGCTTTTCGTCTTCTTTTCTGCGCTTCCCTGGGAGCTGCTACATGGTTCCCCCTAGTGAGGAGCTCGATGAAACGAACAATCTTGTTGGTGAGGCGGCGATAGAGTTCTCGGAAAGTTCTAGCTCGTTGTTAGGTAGATGAGCTGGTTTAAGTCAGTCCAGGTCACCGTGGTCCAGGTACACGATTTCTTGTCCGGCCTGTATGGACAAAGTCATTGTTTTTTCGTGACGTTCAATAACGGAATATGGTCCGTCATAAGGACAGTGGAGGGGATGGTTCACCTTGTCGTTGCGCAAGAATACGTGGGTGCAGTGTTGTAAGTCAGGGCTCACGAAAACTTTGTGCGACGGTCTTCTTGGAGTGGTTGGTTGGATGTTCTCTAGAGTCAAGGGTAGTCGGTTGGCGTAATGATTTGTGTCTGTGCAGTGCTGTTTGTTTTCGGTGTGAAAAAATTATCCGGGAAGCCGAAGAGTCGTGCCATATACCAATTCAGCTCAACTGCACTGAAGGTCTTCTTTGACTGCGGTCCGGATTCCTAACGGTACCACTGTAAGGATTTCGGTCCATGGTTCTGTAGAGTCGTGCGCCCGAATCGCAGCGTTCAGTTGTGCGTGGAATCGTTCCACTAAGCCATTTGAGGATGGATGGTAGGCTGTCGTCCTGATGTGGTTCGTGCCGAGTATGGAAGACAGTTTTCGGAACAAATCTCTCTCAAACTGTCTACCTCCGTCCTTTGTTATCGATGATGGCACTCCGAAACGGCTGACCCACATCGTGACGAAGGTGTGAGCTACGGTCTCCGCGGACATGTCTTTCATGGCCATTCCTTCCGGCAACCTCGTAATCCGGTCCATACACGTAAGTAGGTAGCAATAGTCACATGAGGGTGGTAGTGGTCCCACGATGTGCAATTGAACATTGCCGAACCGTGCATCAGGAAGCATGAATGTACCTACAGGAGTTAGGGTGGCAGTGTACTTTAGCACGTTGACATTGTGAGCATGTCCTACCAAAATTTCGAACATCGGTGTTAATTTTCGGCCACACGCTTCGAGATTAGACAAGATGTTGCTACGCGCGTATACCAGGGTGCGAGAGCTAGTGGAGGGTGTCAAAAACGACTTGCCGAAAAGGTGTCGGTACGTAGGGCCGAGGACGACCGGTAGAAAGGTCACAAAGAAGTGTTTGGTTACATTCAGGGATTTTAATTTCTTCCAGGACTAATGCTGTTTAGGTAGAGCTAAGGTGTTGAAGCTCTTGATCGCCGTTTTGTGCTGCAGCAAGGTTGAGGTAGAGCGTCACCATTTTGGTGTTGACAAGCGTCGTCGGTACCGAAGCACGGTGGAGGCATCGGAGAGAGCCGTACGGGCAATGTGCGATAGCGCAGTAACTGTTTTCCGCCTTCCGACCATATTAAGTGGAAGAACACTTTAAACAACCTACCGTAACTGTCTGAGAAAACTCTCGGAGGCCTGTGCACGCTGATGACAACCTCGTCGAAGCAGCGGAGTAAGTCCTACGCCTTCGCTGTGGAAGCTTACACACTACGGGTTGTCGCCAGCGTGTACACAGGGCTCCGAAAAGACTAGGCCGTCATGTCTTTCATCTTTGAGAACACTTTTAATTCTTTTTCGATGCGAATACGCTTGAAGTCGTACTGTTTAGCGGTATACTGCTCCACACGAGTACATGACTCATGATTAGTTGTTTTTTTTGGTCCTGGTCGAAGGTTTTGGGGTGGAACGTTCTGTGTTCTTCTAGAAGAAACTGTGCCCTGGCAATATTTTTCAAGCGTTGCAAAGGGCTAAAATTGATTTCAGATGGCATTGGCCTTAATCACAGTTGACGGATGTTGCGCTATTAATGAAAATTTGTTCAACCCTAACAGAATAACTGAGGTGACGTTCTGAAAACTACCCCGAGCTTCTTTGCACTAAACAAAAGTTCTACCTCGGCTGCCAGAAAAAAGAAGGTTGTAAAGTGAAGTTGGCACCGCTTGTGTTGCTTCATTCGACGTCCGCAACGTAAGTTTTCGCCGCCGCCGACATCGAAGCTTTAGCCACTGCGATTAACCTAACCATGCCACTGTTAACCATACGGATCTTCAGTTATGGTTGGTGGCGTAGATTATTCAGACTGAAATATTTTTGCTTCGCTTAACAGCCTTGGTCTCGTCCGCATGCATTGAACTGCTTGCTCATCAAGAAAAAGGCAGGTCCACACTACAACGTACATAAAAAAATGAAGGTCATAAACAAATTCGGTACAACATCGTGAAAAGATTAGGGCCCAGTTCAATAGTTGTAAATGGCTTCACGCTGCGCGATAACGTCGGCATTTTTCTTCGCGTTCTCACCGATTGTTTTTGTCAAAACCTGCGTCTCAAGCAACAAATAAAAAAGGAAAAAAGGTGAATAAGGGAAAAAAGTGAAAAGAAAGAGGAGAAGCGGGCGGAGGAGGAGGGAGGAGGAGGATATGAGGGGAGGAGCTCGAAGGAGGACGAGAGGAGGAGGTGGAGGAGAAGCAGGGGGCAGGAGAAGAGGAGTAGCAGCTCTTGAGGAGGAGGAGGAAAGGTGCTGAGGAGAGGGTATACCCCTCCTCCCTCCTCCCCACCTCCTCATCGTCCCTGCTACTCCTTCTTCCCTCCCCCTCCTCGTGCTCCTCCTCCTTCACCTCCTCCTCTCCTCCTACTTGGAGCACCTCCCCTCATTTCCTCCTCCTTCCCCATCCCCTTCTCCTCCTTCACTCCTCCTGCCCCTTATCCTCATTTCTCTCCTCCTCCCCTCATCCTTCTTCCTCGTCCCCCCTCGTCCTCCTCCTCCCCCTCCTCCCCTCCGCCTCGTCCTCCTCTCCCTCCTCCTCCTCCCCGAGAGCCGCATTTAAGGAAATTTCCCATAATGCACCCCACGGTTACGCCGACGCCGACGGCGAGGGCGACGCCGCTCAAGCTGGAAGCTGGCGCCTAAAGCGTAGACCGCGTGGAGCATTTTTGCTCGCGATTTAGGCGCGTCGGCGCCAAATTGACGTCATTTCCTGCGCGCGGCCGCGCGTTTTCGCGGAGCGTTGGTTTCTAGCCGACCCAGAATAAGACGCCCGCGCCGAGGCGTCGAACCGGCTCTCGCCCAATGGGAGTCGCTCGAACGGTCACATGGTTCTGCACAGAAAACCGCTTCTGGTTTTGGTGTTTGACTGGTTTAACTGCGCTTCTTTTTGTTTGCCGAATGCATCGTGCGATGGTATGACAAACGCGCATTCAATGAAATGCTCATTGGCTGCGTTTACACGGATGCGACCGTTGCGCATCGAATCGAGATTTGAGTGTTTGGATTGGTAGCAGATGGGTAGAAGACAAAGAAGTACGAAGACAGGCTGCGTGTGATTGGTTCATGCTCAATTCGATGCGCTACAATCGCATTCATGCAAACATAGCCATTGACGAGGTTGAGAAGCGTCCCATTCCTTGGGACCTATCAGATAAGGGGTATAAAAATAATGACAAGAAGAAACACGTCTGGAATACCATAGGTGCTATCCTGGGAGTGAAAGATATGTGTTTTCCTGCTCTTTCCGCTTTTGTGCCGCAAGCACTATGTGCATGCTCCTTGCGTAGGGAATTTAGCTGTCGGACACATTATGCTTTGTCATCGTATAATTCTATCGTATGGTGTTTTACTAGGCAGGAATTGTATGCGCTTTGTCACAACGGTGCGCAGGTTATACATTGCGTATAATTTGTTCTATGGATCTAGACAGTCTTTTTCATGACACCGAGGGAAAATAAGCGTTTTGTGCCTTTTGATTTAACAAAAATACAGTGTCTAGCGTTATGTCCGACGGAACCTGAAATAAAAATTAAAGTTACGTCCGACGTAACTTTATGTCAAGGATTCGAGTTACGACCGACGTAACCCAATCTGAAAATTAAAGTTACGTCCGATGGAACTGTAAATAAAAATTAATGTTACGTCCGACGTAACCTTACCCGAGGTTTCGAGTTGCGTCCGACGGAACCCCACCCACTGCCCGTTTCGACCTGGATGAGTTTCACTAAAGTAAACTTTACTTGCACTTCAGCGCAGGAAAGCACGCAACACGAACAACACACCACTCGCGACGCGGCTGGCTTAGTACGCTGTTTCGTATTCAGCGCAATTCAAAGTGTTCAAAAGCATTTTTATTGGCCATATAAAAATTTAAAAGTGTTCTTTTTGACACAAAAAAACCATTTTATCTACTTATTTGTTACTTTCACTTTATTTTGTAGTATTTGCGTGAGCAATTACATCGCGCGTTGAGAATTCTGTTATCTGGCAACGCTGATAACGTGCGGCCGGCGGCGCTTGGCTTGTCTGCATGCGGGTGCCCCGCGTCAGCTTCCGCGCGAGCGTTCATAGCGCGTCGCGTTTTCGCGTGCAGAAAACGCTCCATGCGGTCTGCGCTTAAGAGCTGCACTCTAAATGGTGAACCCTGTTCACGTTCGCGTTCACGTTACACACGAATCGAAGGTTTATCGCTGCATCCGCAGCGGAACGCAGCAATCGTTGGCATGGCATCTTTCGCACGAAGCTCAGTCGCTTGTTTACATGGGGACTCTGCCGGTCGGGTATCTGGCTTCGTTTTAGAGCGCAGCTCTTAGGCGCCCGTTTCCGGCTTTAGCGTGCGTCGCCGTCGCCGTCGGCGTCGCCGTCGGCGTAACCGCGTGGTGCATGATGGGTAAATTTCCCCGCTAAATTTAGCGGAAAATTTTCCCCGCTAAATCTAGCGGAAAATTTTCCCCGCTAAATCTAGCGGAAAACTTTCCCAGCTAAATCTAGCGGAAAATTTTCCCCGCTAAATCTAGCGGAAAATTTTCCCGCTAAATTTAGCGGAAAATTTTCCCCGCTAAATCTAGCGGAATATTTTCCCCGCAAAATTTAGCGGAAAATTTTCCTCGCTAAATCTAGCGGAAAATTTTCCCCGCTAAATTTAGCGGAAAATTTTCCCTGCTAAATTTAAGGGGGAAAATCTTCCCCCTCCTCGATTTCACGTGACACCCAGGCCACGTGACCCCTCCCCTCCCCGAGGTCATGTGACCCTCCCCCCCCCGTGCCTTCCCCTCCTCCTCAAGAGCTGCGCTCTAATCCGGCGTTACAGGGAGTTGTAAACGGCTTTCATTTTTTCGCCACTAACAAGATGGCGGACGTAGTTCTCGGCGAGCTACTAGATGGGCTCTACATTTCGCATATGGTCTATTGCCTCTCGGTGTCAAAATGCCACGGAACATGCATTACTGCCATCAACACATTGTACTATGATGTTTAACAGTCGTACATAGAAGGAGTTTCCTACGAATGCAATATGTTTCCTACCAGAAAATTATTATATCTAGTGTAATATACCTATTTTCACCTCAAGTGGAGATGGAACCGACGATTTGAGCTAATTGCAACAATCAGAGAGTCAAAAGCGCAACATCATGGTGTTCGTCATGTTCTAGCAGGTTTTCTATCATGGATGGACCAATCAAGAGCAGATAGAACCTAGTGACCCACGTTTCTGATGTGGTTGGATTCGTCTCATTGGCTCGTAGCGTCGGCAGTGTGCGCACTTAAGCTACAAAAAACTCTATCGTAAAAACAGATTTCGGAATGTAATTTAAAATAAAGTTGCGTATACTTGTTCGCTTTTTCATTAAATATAAATTCAGCGAGATTATCTTATACTTGCGGAAAACCTGTGTTGCTATGAACTTAAAGCTATAAGTGCACGTGAGCTTCCGTACCTTTAGTACCAATCAAAGTTATGAACGTTCACGATTTGCATTTTCAGGAACGGCCAATACAAATTTTGCCAGTTGAGTGTAATTTACTTATAACGACACCACATATAACGATGTTCCGTTTATAACGTTTACTTTCTATTTAATTTTTCATATCGCGTTGGGTCTATGGTAAAATAAATTACATAGAGCAATCCGATATATTACGCCTATCTGCTGTAATGATTATAAGAGAGCTGACAGGAATAAAAAGACGGACAAAAATGAAACTATGAATAAGAAAAACGCCAAGCGAACGACACTCATCCTGTCACGTTCGAATGCGATAAGGAGACGCATAGTTGTACGAATTTAATTGTAATCTTTTACATTTATCTATAATTTTGTTACGGAATTATTACATATTTTCTAGAGTAATTTTAAAGTAATTCCCTTACATATCTACGCAACGGATTCCTTGTAACCCTTCCCTTCGTATAAACAAGTGAATGGAAAAAAATAAGAAACATTTGCTACACGAGAGCACTGAACCCTAATCCATTTCTGTAAATAAGGTCAAACGTATTTTCTCTTATACTGAGTCAAGCTTGCAACCAGTGTTCCAGTGACGAATCACCCCACTTGACGAGTGTTCTGGTGACGAAGGGACCTCGTACAAGAGGGCCGGTGTGACCGCTTTTCCTGTGACGAGTTTTCCGGTTACGAGTGTGATTCTGACCAGTGGGCCGGTACTCGCTTTTATTCTCGTATTGTTGAGCGCAGTGACACTGTCAGCGCATTGACCAGCACAAAGGGATGATTGTCACTCTTCAGCTCCCCAAAGCCGTTCTTTACAACACCAAGCCCCTGCATTTGTTTGAGACTCCAACAAGAATGTCAAAAAACCCAAATAAGTATTTCTACAAAAAATAAAAGTGGGCGCAAGCTTTATTTGTTTTTTAGACCCTTTGTTTTTTTAATAACGTTCGGAGATGGAGAGAGGAGAACAACAAGTGATTGTGTGCTTCTTCAAAGAAGCTCGATGCGGTAAGTGCATAGACAAGAATTAGCAACGTCCTACTCGGTTATGCTGACTACGACCATTTTCATAATGTCACAAGACGAGACAACGCTCCGCCTACCCTAAAATTTACTTAAATAGATGTGATGATATGTGAAGTTGTTATTGCCACAAGCATCATCTTTCGTTGCTGCACACATATCATCGTCTCTTTGAAAACAGGATGTATTTTTTCTGCTTATTTCGACTTATGTGACTCTGTTTTAAAACATACTTAATTTTTTGTGCTCCAACTTCTAGGATTAGCACAATTTATTTGTTAATTTTAGCCAGGTTATCTGCATCTCCGTCACCCTTTTTGGGTCAGCTTTTTGGAATCCCAAGAAAAGCTCACCGGAGAAGAGCTCACCGCAGAAAAGCTCACCGGAGATAAGCTCACCGGAGAAAAGCTCACCACAAAACCGGTGGATGCGGAGAAAAGCTCACCGGCCATTGAGCGTATGCGGAGAAAAGCTCATCGATTTTTTTTTCTTTATATAGAGGCTGTTGGATCACGCGTAACATATGTCAATTTATTATGATTAAAAATCGCCGGCTTTGCAACAAAGAAAATGCCCTTTTTTGTAATATTTGTTAAGCTTATTGAATATATCTCTCGCAAATCAGTGATTTCGAGTGAGTGTTTTTTGTGGCTTAGTCTCTAAGCAACGAATGCCTAACTGAAAACGTTATGAACTTGAAGAACAGGAAAAAGTTCGAAAACCTAATAATGTCTGCCTAAAACCTAAAAATTCAAACTGTAAATTCTGAAAATCTGAAAGTGGATGCGCAACAACGCGGTGCCTGAAATTCTCTTTGAAGCTTTTGTTAACCATTAAAAACAGGATAAAACAGTCAGTAAGATATCGAGGCTTTTTTCTTCCACGGATATGCAGGTTTTGTAGCAGTTCGTGCTGGTGTTTTCACACGTTGTCTTTGTGTGATTGTGCCCTCTACGGCGAGCCACCCATGGCCTTCAGAGCTGCACACTGGCACCGTTGTTACTTGTTACCTATATAAGAAATGGTCGTCTGTAAATTAGCGAATCAGGGCGAGTTGGTAAAGGTTATGCATGATGAGAACCGCTCAAATGACGACTACGGAGTGAAGACAACAAACACGACAGGACGAAGCTGTTCTCGCAACTAAAGCTTTGTTAGTGAAATTAACAGAAAGAAAACGCGTAGCCGACACTGATTACATCAAAAAACACCTACTTATCTTTTAGGCACTACACAAAATTGGGAGCTGAAATGGTTCCCACACCGCTATTCATATTAGCTCGCAAAGAACAAACCTCTCTATCTAACAGAGCTACTGACGGCGTACTGTCAGCTGTCAACAAAGCGTTGTCGTTTTTTACCGGTGTACGATGTTCTGATTTTATACTTGCGGCTTCATTAATATACAAAACGGGTGATTACAAATTTCTGAGGAAATAGTAAATATGCCTAATGAACTTCAAGAATATTATAAAAAAGAGGACATATTTCTAATGAAGTGACGAATGCGTATTGTGTTAAATTGCCACGTGCAAAGCAGAATCCGCTAAGCTGAGAAAAAAATCTGTGAGCTTTTCTCTGCATCCGCTCAAAGACCTGTGAGCTTTTCTCCGCATCTGCCGGTTTTGCGGTGAGCTTTTCTCCGGTGAGCTTATCTCCGGTAGGCTTTTCTCCGTTGAGCTTTTCTCCCCCGCTCAGCATTTTGCGAGCACTTCGAAACTAGTAATTGTCATCCTTTTTTTTTGTTGCTGTTGGTACCCCAGCAGGACGCACCTTATCTCAAGAAGAGATTTTAACAAATAAGCCATAATGATGGCTGACGTAGACTTGAGATTATGTGCTTGAGGAGAGAATGTGGCCATTGTGTGGCTTAGTTCTCTGCTCTTCGCTGATCGTGGCATCAGCGGACGTCTATCTGGAGAACACCAGAGTAAACTGCAGTTGCTTTGTACTCCGTGTGTTTTTTTAAAGGCATCAAGAAAGCTACACACGGCAAACGTGCGTTTACATTTCCTTGTTTTGAGCGACATTCGAATTATTTGTTGTTTTAAATGGCCTGGTGTTTCGTTTTATATTACTTAAATTTATTTATTGAAAACGTGTTCTTGTTCACCAACGCCTCAACCGAGGCTCGACCTGTTCTGAACCGGAGGAAGAATAATATCAAGCGAAACCCTATTTGTTATTTAATTATAATGTTACCGGTACCAACTATGTTTTGCTCTCGTCTGGCAATATATGCCGGTATAGTAAGATGTACATAAATCAGTTCTTATTCCAGGTTTGGCCAGCTGTATGACGAAATCTACAGCTTCGCGGTTTCGACAATATAGAATTTTAGTAGATAGTTCCGATGACTCCGTTAACGATATCCGATACTCCGCCGCCGCCTTTGCGCATGCATCATATCTTTACTATGTACCGTTATTGGAGGTATCGGATGTATCGGAATGATCGACTAAAACCCTCGAATATCAGGCAGCGGCTGCAACGACGAAGCTTTGCTCAATCTTCGAGGTAAATAGTACTTCCATCTTCGCTGTAGAAGCTCACTGCAGAGCGTAAAGCAATAGGGCACTCCCATCTAGTGCATCAGTTCAAAGGGTGTTCAGCATAGCAGTCCACATCTTCAGTAAGGAATAACGAAACATGTTTGACGAGCTTTTTGAGAGCCAGCTGTTGCTAAAAATACTCAAGGTCAATAGCTTGAACAGGTGGCAAGAATAAGAACTTTAATGGCCCTAATTCCTTTGAGTTTGATTACTGTTGCACAATAATGTTGAAAGTGACGGCACTAAAGTAACGAATAACTTTGTAGGGTAACGGTCACTTACTTTTATTGGAGGGTAATTGTAATTTTTATTAATTACAACTTACCTTTGAGTATTTGTAAATGTATTTTCTTACTATTTTTAGTAACGTGTGCAAGTTAGGGGAGATGTATCGAAATTCACCCAGGCCTGATGCAGACCGCTATCATCATCTCCGGCGGTAGTCGTAACAGTTTTGAAGATGGCGTCGGCAGAATGTACGTTGTGAAACCGCATATATCGGCAGCTTCAGTGGAGATAAAATAGAGCAAACTGAAAAATTACAGTCAAGGATTAAAAAAGCCAGGACTCTTCTGCAAATACTTGTTCTCTTGCTGCCCGCCACCTCTTCCGCCGCGTGGCAACATCCCGGCTCCACGATCTTGATCGCCGCTGCCGCCGTTGACAAATGCGGCAAGAGAGTCGCCGACGAAATAATTTACGACGATGCCAACGACATCATCAGTGCCATCATCGACAATCGCCTGTCTCGAATTCACGCTCAAGTCGTTTATGTTGCGATTCACTTATTGGTCGATTTCGTAGATCAGATAAGACTTCGGGCTGCAGACGGGTAGCAGCTTGATACCTAGCGCATTAATACGCGTACGAAGTTTCCCTTTCCGCATTTTGTGTACGATTTATAATAATTGCTCATATAAACTACTACACAAAGTATATGTTCAATTTGAGCCTGATAATATATGAAATCATCAGGATGTTGCGTTGCTGAGGAATTTGTTCCATCCTTCAGCATGTGGTAATATTTCAGGAACTTTCCTGGGCTAGTCCAGATATAACGATAAAATGTACCGATAGGGCGCAGGATACAAATGCATGCGCCCCATCGGGGTTGATTAAGCTTATGGTGTCTACTTAATTGCAGCGTAAGAAAGCTGAAGACGGTCCTGGTCAACATTGACCGACGTTCTTACCATATGAAGTGTAACAAAGTAGACAAAAACGGCATATTTAAAAAAATAGCTCATCTGCACACGAATCGCCCTTAATAAGTGGCTAAAGCCAGAATAAATATAGAACTTACGGTGTTTCTGCAATAAAAGTGAAAATATAATTGCAGTTACTATAAAAATAATTCTGATTATGTTTTCTAAAAAAAGTGACATTATTTAAACTTACGAATTTCTTGAAATCCACGTTCCAAGGCAAAGGCCTCACCTTCGTCTTGCTCTGAGTAAACAGGAGAACGCTAAATCTCTAGGTGTTCTACATTCCACTACAGTTACAAACATTTTTGTGGTGTTTCCTTTACTTTCATTTGATCTATGTTTTTTTAATGTTACTTGTAGGTTTTTGTGGAGACGCCTAATATGTATGACGATAGCAACCGCCGATCTACACAGCACACCACAGGCATTTTTTATTCCAGCCAATACGTTGCTTGGTTTACCTTTTAAAAGCGATAGGCTACTATAAGAACCCTCTACGGTTCCCAGATAAAGCTATGGCTTTATCCTCGGCGACCAAACATCCTTGTTTACTCGTGTTTGTCGCACCGTAGCAAGGCCAAGAAAGGGATTGTCAGCAACAAAGTGCAGCGGTTGTTTCATGATATTGCGCGAAAGTACAATGGTGTTCCGCCCTGCGGAGTTCTGATCGGGAAATACGCGGTGCGCTAATACTCCTCTTTGTCTTTCAACCTTTCACTAGTAGAAACAAAGACAGCGTGGAAGGGAAACATCTTCGTATTTGTAGAATAATCTAGCAGACGATGAGGCATTTCATAGTCTGATAATCAGCGCGACACCATTTCAAAGCGATGTATGCACTTCTCCCAAACAAAGGCGTGGATAAAGAAGGAAAGTCGTTCATACACACATAATTTCTCCTCCACGTGTCACATTGCATACCAATCTCATATAGAGTGCGTCGTTAAAATACCCACCGTGTGCTATCGCATCCATATTACAATGAATGAAATATCAAAGCCATGCATTTTATTCGCTCACGTGTAGAAGTTCCAGATCTAAAAAAAACACTGATGATGGAGTGACAGAGCCGACCTTTTATAATTTTAGTAATTAATCACCTTGTTACTTTACAAATGTGTGGTAGAGTAGTCATGGTAGGGCGATGAGCAATTATAAACTGGATATTTTTCTGTTATGGAAACTTTAGATATCGCCAAATGAAAGGCGCGCCTATCCTACAAAAGCATCTCAAAAGTGGTCGAAATTTCTAGCTGCTGCACCACGTATCAAAGTCCTTCATAATTTCGCCTTTTACTTTAACCATCTATTTGACGCGAAGGCTGAGTCCGCGTTCAGTGTGAACTAGGCTTCGCTCCTATTGAAATCGAGTCCTGCGAGAGCGTTTCACGAAGACTCAGATACGACCAGACTTTTGGTGCCCCAAAATAAACAATATTACGCTATGTTTTTTTTCTTGTTTTTTAAGGCTCTAGTGCAGGGTTTAATTTAAGGGGAGACGGGGGGCGTGAGATTTTACCCCCCCCCCCCATGTCTCTGCCCTAAGCGTGCCAACGACATTTTCGTTAAAAAAATTACATACACAACCTTTTTTTTTTTCTTAGGACATATGTTTTTGGTAAGTGACGAATTTGAGATTAACAAATTATATGTGGGAAACACTTTGCCCTTTGTGTCACATCCAACTGTGACGTCGAAGATCTCCGCAGACATTTGTTACCCCCTCCCTTAAAGCCTGACCGATAAATCCGCCCCTGGTATTGACATACATCTTTTATCACGTAAACCAGAACGAAGAAATATGAACTATGATATATCTCGTGTTCTCGACCTATGGAACACACCTTCGCCAGCTTAGAAATAAAGAAAAACAAAATTATTTTTGAAGAGTTTAATATATATAAAATATATTGATTAAATATAACCCTGCCTGTGCCTTTCTTAATCCAACCTCTCGTTCTTTGGGTTGTTTTAATTTTCAGGAGAGTGATACATTTATTCAACACGGGCAAAGTGATATTTGCTTTGATCTTCACGATTTAACGCTAAGTTACGGTAGCCAGTGTTTTCAACGTAGCTATGCTGTCACATAAAGAAGTTGAATACGCTTACAAAATATTTCTATTAAAGGAGGTGGTAGGTAAACAAATGACAACTTATTTTAACATAATATCAGCTCCCTTTTCTATGAGCAACTTCAAAATTTACAAGTTTTTTTTGTATTTCTGCCTCCACCTTTTCAATTTCAATTCAGAAACACTAAAGAATGTGTCACTCACTAAGGAATTATATATTAATGGTTTTATTGGTTAAGGGGAATTTACAAACTGCCAAATATGAGTAGAGTCATGACACCTTTCCCAGTAATTTCCCACAACGTTGGTTTTCTTCCGACTTAAAAAATATAATAATTGCACATCTTATTTTTTTAATAATTTTGATACACATGTAGTTTATATTTAATAATTCTCCTAAAGAAAAAAAAGTTAAATTTTTGTTTGACGGAACACAAAATTATGAGGATCAGTTATATAAGGTGGGCATAAAACGATGACTGACAATAACATTTTATGAGAGGTACACGAGTTTCGAAGAAAATGTTTCTGATTAGTACAAAAAGAAAGTTCTTGAGAAATCGCAATTGGTAGTTTGGCTGCTCATGCACAGTTTTAAAGCGCTACTGGTGCATCGTCTCCAACGTCGTTTTCTTTGTACTACCTAGTAAAGAAGTCCCTGGCACTCGGCTTCTTTTTCCTTTTTTTTTCTTCTAATTTTCCGCAGGTGCCCGAAAGTAACAATTTTTTTGGATTCGAGGGTTCATTCGGTTCAGGGTCGCGTCAAAAAACACGCGTATGTGTTACAGGAAACGCCTCATACACGTTTTGCTTTCTTGCTTCGTTGCCTTTGTTCTACAGCATAGTTGCGTCATACAAACTGTAGATGCTACGAAAAATGTGGTTTTCGGACACCTACGCCAGGTCAAGTTGTTTAGCTTGTTATAAAAAACGTCAAACTTTTTTATTAATTGGCTTTATTTGTCGTACGCACCCAACGTATATATATATATATATATTCTTAACGGTTTGCAACCGAAAAAAACTATGCAATCTGTTAGTCCGTAAAATCACGCGCATTTTCATACACAGATAGGTGTAGTACGCATCACTTTAGACGTCTTCTAGCACTCACTCTAACACTATCAGTTCGAGTGAGCGCTTTGCATCAAGCTTCCTACATTTCAAGATAAGAACTCTAAAATTATATTTCGGTTTATTTGTGTTTTTGCCGTCTCCCTTGAACCTCCTTTCATCGAGACGCAGTGTTCATATAATTAAAGAGGCAATAAACATAGAAGGTTATTATGTACATTCAAATATACCGTGTTATGAATCGAATTGTAGTGCGGGTAATATTTATTAATTTTAGAGCGCCGCGAGTTGGGTGGAGTCAGATGAAATGTTTTTCACAAAGTTAATTTATTTTTTCCTATACCTTTCACCGAGACTGAGAAAGGGAGCGTGTTGCGCATGCTTACCTTGCAGAAAAATCTCCTCTTCATAGGTTTCTGGTTTGACAAAAAAGTAAAAATAGTAACAACCTTTTTTAGTACAAAGAAATATTTGCATATGCACGCTGTTTATTTTTGCACTATATTCCACACTGTTGTAGTTCAAGTATGATCCATAGTAAATAAAGAAAGCCAACCTTAAACACATCCTCGATGCATCGTGGACACGAACGTGCTAAAACAAAATGTATTGCGTGTAGCTTCGGAACAAAGTCGCAGAAATCACTCAGTAGGCATTTTGTGTCCCAATGGTACGAACATCGCAGTGTATCGCGCTACTACTGGGGTATTCACACAACAGAAAATTCTGCCTTCCACGGACTGCCCGTCAAGTGATGCTGACGTCACGACTTTCTTAGGCTCTGCGGTGACGTCAAACTCCGTGAGGGAGGCAAGAGGAAATGGCGCATGTGCGTCGCAGCTTGCAGACTCTGCGAGGCGGATCCCGCGAAAGCAGAAGGTGGTTTTTGGAGCCGAGTCAATAGTTTGACTCGTCGCAGGCGGAAAATTTGGATCTTTTCCGGCTGTATTCAGACGTTCCGAGCAGCAGGATATTGTGGGAGTCCTGCCCAGATCGAGACTGGCGACTAGGCATCCGTCAGATGTCACATGATGAGTCATCTTGTATCCACCGGACGTCGCTCACGCGCCATCTCTGTGTCCGCAATACATAAGTATTGACGTGCAGCTTAACTACCGATATAGGACGCGCCTCCGTACGCTGTGCTACAGAACAAATATGTGTTTTCAATCGCTCCCAGAAATTTTAAACCATTATCATTGCACACAACTTGTTATCGACACATTTGGAAACCCCAAACGTGTCTGAGAAATCGTATGGAATAAATTGAATAAAATTACACTGTTTCTAGCAAGCTGAAAACTGGTAAATTATACGCGAATGATAGTAGTAAATCGAAGTTTTAGTTGATCGTTGCGAAGACTCCGATAACAATAGCAGTTACTCCGCCGTCGCCATTCGCGCTTCACATCGTACAGGTAAACGGTATCGTTAACGGGAGTATCGGACGTATGAACTATCTACGAAAATCTCTTTCTATATATGGAAGCCATACCACTACCAGAACGCATGCTTCCATTGTACTTACGAATAAACCAGCGACATCACATAACCCGTGATGCGTACACATTCTCGTCACCATATAACAAGGCAAGCACAGTGTCCAGAAAGGAACGGTCGCCCACATTCAGCCGATGTTTGCTGTCGCCAATAAGCAGTTTTTTTTATATAGCATTCTTTACGAAACGCAGCATAATAATTCCATAGACTCCAACGACGATAGTTAACATTACCGTAAAGTTGCCTATAGACTTTTCCGGCCGTTCACGACAAAAACTAATGCCGGGTTTCCGCAAATCCCTGAAAGCAAGCACAACACTCCAGGCTGCTAACAATCCGTAACCCAACCCACATTACTTGTTTTAATCACGCTTATTTCCTCTCTTATCTTAGGAGGGGAAGGCGGGGAAAAAAGCAGCATGTCGCTACTTGACGAAGCCTCCCGCTCTCCTACATCCGCAGAAGAAACACAACATATGATGAGTGAACACTGTAACATATAAAGTAGGTAATCTAGCGCTTACACGAGGCCGGTGTGGTGTCAATCATATACACAGGACAGCGGTGTCAATTATATACAGTGCGAAGGGTTAAAAAGGTAAAACATAATAAACAGAGTAGCACACGCTTGCTCCGAGCTTAGTTAATTAGCACTATCGTAATGCACATGATGGACTCCTTTAAAAACATATACGCGAGCTGCCTCTGCACTCTTCGAGCCATGATTCAACACCTATGTCTAATAGATCCTCTAAATAGGCTGTCACAAATTTCCTTTCAGCTTGCAGTTTGCCACGCGCAGAAATTCCATTTTGCTCCAATGGTTGCTTTAAAATTCCGTGGGAGCAGTATGCCAGCCCATGGTCACCATAATTGGTTCTGGAGCACGGTGCGGCCCAGTTTCGAGAACGACGAGTGCTGTATGCTGAGCCCCACGACTCTAACCTGAGACTGAGATTAAACATACTTAACAGAGGTTGTTTAATGTTCTTTTATACGACTTATCAAAAGCTAGTACCCAATATAGTTACCCGTGATTTTTAACGTACGTGTTTGCACGTAGATTTTCGTTGGAGTGATCCATACGCTGGTACATATTATATCTGGATTGCCTTCTTGCATTATAAAAAGCCCTGAACGTTTCGTTTTCATTGTGGTACCCAAACCCAGGTAGCTAGCAATCAAATGTGAGCCAGAACAGAGGGCACGATATGTAAGCCAGCATTTGCCGATGATGGAAGGGCTAGTTACGGCGTTTATACAAAACGCTGCATAAACCTTTGGGGAGCTTTATGGTTGTTGGTCCTGCACTGTCTCACATCCCACAGCATGTATTCATTAAAAGTTACGCCGCCAAGCGCTTAGCATTTTTTACAATTTCAACATCTCTGTGATGCAAAAGAAGAGCCCTCCCGGCAGGCTGCTGGTGCAGCTTGTATTTTTTGCACGGAAAATAATTTGCCTTAGTTTTTGCAACATTTGTTGCCAACGAATTTTCGGTGGTCCAAACGTTTAAGACCCTGCAACGGATTAGCTCTTCTCTATTATGACGTCAGTTCAAGCTAGTTCCAGAGAAAAACAAATCCTGCATCATCTGCTTTTAGCATATTGGTGGTAGTTGACGCTATTAATCACAAGTCTCACTCTATGTCATTTATAAAGATTGAAGAGAAGGGCCCAAAGGCCTATACCTGCAGGTACACCTGCCTTTATTTGGCGCATGCTTTGAACGCTCCCGTCAATTTCAACATACTGAAACGGTCTTGCAAATAGCGTTGATTAGGTTCTAGGCAACACCCTGATGCCACAAAGGTCCAGTTTCTGCAGTAACGTTTTATGGTTAAGGCGATCGAACTCGCCTTCGAAAAATCGATAAATATGCCTAATGTTAGGAGTTTGTTTCGATGTTTGTAAGTATCATTTCTTTCTGCTTTAGTAGCGCCAACTCTGTTGGAGTGCCCTTTTCGGAAACTCGAATTGACAAGGGTAATAATTGAGTCGTTTTTCACAAAGCATATAGTCTCACGTGCATAATTTTTTCTAGTCGTTTAGAGAATACCGGCAGTACAGACACTGGCTTGCAATTACCCACGTTGTTCTTATCCCCTGCCTCGTAGAGGACTGACACCTTTGGCCACTTGCATTCTTTTAGGAAATACCCCATCCTGAAGGGCGAGGTTATAAGTGTGGGTCAATCAAGGGACGAAAGAATGAATTACATGATTTACAGGCCCGACCTGAATGCCATGCACGTCGTTACTTTTACTGTTTTTAAAATTGTTAAATACTGATATCGATTCATTGTCGTCAGTTGGCAGAAGAAAAACACTCTCCGAAATTTTATAGACTAGGTCACAAGCATTGACAGAGTGAACGCTATCAACCTAAGTCCACGAAATGATTATTGATATGTCGGCCAACGCGGCGCCAGTTATGCACTCCCGTTTAGGTAATCGTTTTAATTGAGTCACTACGAGGTGAGGTTTTACCAACATGTTTAATTTTTTCCATACGTGACATCCGTTCTAGGTTCATCTTGAAACATATCGCATATGTATACTGTTGATTAATACGAGCACTAGTCACCATGTTCCTTTGAATTTTAAATTCACGAGAGCCTTAAATTCTAGCGTAGCAAAGTTTACCATAGAGCGCATTCTTTCGATTCATCATTCTAATTATCCCCTAGTAACCCACGCTTGCGTGGATTTCTTATGCACTGATACTTCTTGTACGGGAAAGCAGCGGTTATAGATATTTGTAAACGTTTCAAGAAAGAGATCATATGCCTGGTCAGCTGAGTCACAGGAAATAACCGCGCTCCAGTTTGTAAGTTGTATTTCCTCTTCAAAATAGTTGAGTCTTCTTAAACTGATATCTCCGTGAAAAGTGTAATTGGTATTCGAGGACGTTTTTGACATATTTTTTAGATCGGCAAACAAATAAATTGGCAGGTGGTCACTGATTGTGGCCCCAATAACACCAGCAGTTAGCTTCAATCATCAATAGTTGTTATGAACAAGTCTAGAAGCGCTGCATCGGTACGGTTGCCCTGAGTTAGTTGGGATATGGACAAAAGAAACCGTAGGAATTACACAGTGACAAAATGCAATTGTCGTGGAGATGACGTCATCATATCTATGTTAAAATCTCCGCCCAAGTAGAAAGGACATTGTTTTTACCAATGAACATAAAGAGCTTTTCGATGAATTTCAAAACAAGTCCATATTACCATTCGGTGGACGATACAAAACAGATAATATAGATTTTGAACTTTCTAAAGTCAGAATTTCAATATCATTTGTAACAGTAGTCAACTGATCTATGACCGTACATTCGAAAGCAGTTTTTGCGTGAATACAACACCACCCCTGCGCTTTAACAGTGATTTAAGTCTGAACGGTGTATCCATCTAAAGGGTCCATCGTCTCATCAGAACGGCACCACGTCCGGTTAACATAAAGGAGATCAAAAGAAAACCAAATTCGTCTAAAAAATATTCAACTCATCAAACTTGTTCCCATAGCTGATTGAATGTTTAAATGAAACGAGAAAGGGGAGTAGTAGAGCGGGCATGCAGAATCTTTGCCCTACTTCGTTGGGAGTGGATACTCTTTTTGTTCATGTTATAATGGCAAAAGGACATTTCTCGACTTGGGTTTAAAATACATCGATTGGTGAATGGCAGACATGTGAAAAGGTAGGCTCTGACAAACAAGCACATCGCGGACTAAGAAATAAAGCAAAAAGAAAACAGCAAAGCAAATAAAGATTAAAGTAAAAACAAATTTCTGGACGGAGACCGAGACATGACGCTCTACCAAGCGAGCCAGGGCGGTCTTCCTAATCCCCATCGACGGCAATTCAGTACGGAGAAACGAGGTACGAGAGGGAGCCGATGCTCGATGGCCTATTCGTCCTTGGTTCCTTGTTGCCTGGAGCTTTCCTGATCGGCCCCTCGTTTCCTTGGAACAGGTTTTGGTGTAAGGACCAAGCTTGGAGGTAACCATCGGAGCGGCTGCCCCCGCTGACGAAGCGGTCTCTCCTGCTGCTGACTGCGTCGGAGTGGCCGTGTCCTCCGAAGCATTGGCTTTCGGTGTGTCGGGTTTCCCTTGTTCACCAGCCTCCGATTTGTCACGGACGTGTGGCTCCAACTTCTCGGCGACGGCCCCGGGACCCACCACCGCCTCTGCGGCCACCGTCGGCTGGGCTGAACGCTATCGCCGCCGTCACCGCCGTCGGGTTCTGCTCGTTGGTCTCTTCCGTCTCATCGTGGTCTATTAGTTGGATGTTTTGCCGGGGTGGTCACCTGCTTGCTTGCCTGGATGCCTACCACCACCATGACTTTGCTAATGGCGAAGACAATGGCCCCAGTGAGCCCATAATTGTATAAAAGCAAGTTACGTGACATGTTTTCGACCAAAGTATTTTCGTACTACGGATTGCGGTCCTTTTACTCGCGCCACCCCTCCAACTTGCTTGAAGGGGAAGCCCTTTCGCTCACAGCCACACACAAAAAAAGAGTGGACGCTTAACAGCAGGTGAGGTGTAAGGAAAAAAGAGGCAGCTATAGGCCCACCGACATCTTTGTCTGTTTTTTGAACTAAATGTAACTTCTTTTTGTTTAATCATTTTAAGGCGCAGCTCTTTGGCACCCGTTTCCGGGTTCCGCGTCGTCGTCTTTTTGTAACCGAGCTAAATTTTGCGTGAAAATTGACGTCACGCGGCCTCAACACCATTCTAATTCAACGCAAAATGTATTGGGGAAAATGACGTCACCTGACTTTGTAGCATGTCACCCATAAACAAATTAGGTTTCTCCGCTGGATTCAGTGGGAAAAGTTTCGTCACGTGCCACCAACAGCAATATAGTTCCCCTCTCAATATAGCAAGGAAATTTTTGTCACGTGACCTCAACACAAATTCAGTTGCCCCAGTAACATTAGAGGGAAAAAATTAAGTTACATGACTTTGGTGTGGCGTCACCGAGGAATGACTTCAGTTTCTCCGCTAGAGTTAACGAAAAAATTGACGTCACATGACCTCAACACCAATTCAGTTTCCCTGCAAAATTTAAGAGGAAATTGACGTCACATGACTTGGTGGTACGTCACGAATGAACAAATTCAAATTCTCCGATAGATTTAGCGGGAAATTCGACGTCATGGGACATCAAGAGAAATTCAACTCTCCCCTAACTTTAGCGGCAAAATTGACGTCATGTGACCTCAAGAGCAAATCGATTTCCCTTTAAATATGGCGGCGAAATTGACGTCACGTGACTTCAACACCAATTCAGTTTCACAGCAAAATTTAGCAGGGGAAAGGACGTCACATGACTTGGTGTCACATCACCTTGGAACATAATCAGTTGCTCTGCTAGATGTAGCGGAAAAATAGATGTCACGTGACCTCAACAGCAATTCAATTCTCCGCTAAATCTAGCGGGTAGTCGGATTGCTGTTGAGATCACGTGGCCTAAATATTTCAGGCAAATTTAGCGGGAAAAACATGGGAGGAAGGGAGGGTGTGGAGGTGGAGGATAGGGGGTATGGAGTATGAGGATGGGAGGGTCCGGAGAAGGAGAAGCGGAAGGTATGGAGGACGAGGAAATTAGGACGAGGGAGAGGGTACAGATGATGAGGAGGGGCGTATGCCTTCCCCTTCCTTACCTCACCTCCCCTAATTTTGCTCTACAAAGATTTGTAAAAGCGTTTTCTTTAACGTTAAATTCAAGTTTTTCTTAAAACCGACGTTCTGAGACCGACTCAAAACCGACGTTGAAAACCATGAGCCTCACTTCTGAAGCATCATAGCCGATCCACATATGACACTCATGTGATTCAACACGAACCGGCGGCGCGTACCTTATGTGAGGAAGGCGACGCCGCGACCTATTTGATACCTAAAAATATGTCGGCTAAATCAAAATAACGTCGCACAATCTTTTTTTTTCATTTTCACGCCAATATCTGCGCAGTACTCTGTAGTGCTTGGGCTAATATACCATCTTTAGAACTGCCCACGTGATTTTGCTGCTCCGCCAATTATCTGTGTCGTTATTTGTTGAGCAATGACCTTTTAAATTCATTTCACACGAAGATTGAGCAAGCGTTCAGTGTGAACTCGGCTTTGATCCTATTGAAAACCATTGATAGGTCAGCGTTCTATGAAGTCTCAGTGTGGGGATTATCGTGATAAAAAGGACTGCGGTAGCGTTGATCTAAACAGCCAAACCATCTCAATTAAGAGATGACGATGAATGCGGCAGATGTCTTGGGGAAAACACAGGAGAAGTAGACAAAGAAGATGCCAACAGGAGTTGTGACGACCCTAAGATATACGCGAGGTTCTTTATCCACGAAGAAAACATCGCCGACAACTTGGAGCTTCGGGCCCTCAAATGGAAGAATCCACACTGCAGCGTGACCCACCACGCCCACACTATTCAACACCAAACTGCCCAGCGTCTCATTTGACGGGCTGTAAGATGAACACTCCGTATCTAGTGTTGAATTGCTGTTGATTAAAATGTGATCGTTACTTTTTGGAGAAATTTGATTTGTAACTCGTACTACTTGTTTATTCTTTTTTATAGAACGATAATACTCTTATGTTTCATTCACCTCGCGACAAACACCAACGGGTGTGACGTACTATCCTTAATTTCTGGCGTCCGTTACAAAACAGCTCTTAACTTCATCTCTAGGGAGCTCCAGATCGGTGGCGTATGTGTTCGCAGAAAAGTAACCTCAATAAGTTAGTGGCAACTGGCAAAGTTGGGTTTTTCGGGCGTTTCGTTACAACAATCGACGGACGAAGAATATCCTCGAGACAGAAAGAGAGGGAGAGAGGAAGAAAGAGAGATGAGCGTACAGTAGAGCGGGATGCTGCTAGAGAAGTAAAGGCCGAACCTCGTGCTAGTTCAGAAGCAGAATGCGAAACTACTAAAGAAGCAGAGGCTCAAACTTGTGCTCGTATAGAAGCAGAAAGCAACACTGCTAGAGAACTTGGGGCCCAAGCTCGTGCTCGGTTAGAGGCAGAAAGCTCTGTACTACACTCTGAGAAAAAATGAAGGAAACAGGTAGCAACGGCGCTTCTTCCTCCCTTGAACTGACGCGCCCCCAAGCGAACACGAGAGAAGGGGAGGAAAAAAACGTTTTTCTCCTTCTCCAGGCAGACGGGAGAAAGCTTTCGCCTTCCCCGACTCATTTTCTTACGGTTTCGTTTTCGAGCACGTTGCTCACGTTGTTTCATAAATGGTGTTGAGTTGATTGAGCTTCAGAGGCAGCGAAGGCCGCCTGTAATTCCGTCTTCCGGTCCAAACGTTCAGAACATTTCGGTTGCATTGACGTTTTTATCACTAATTTTATCAAACGAGCAATCGAAGCGGCTAGAAACAGCGAAGTTCCGTAGCAGTGCCAGTAGCGCTACGTACACTCGGTATTATGGCCATCTCTGGATTGCGGGAGACACACGGAACTACAGTAGCGGAACCACGCGGAACTGTGTCGACGTTTTCGACGTTATGGAAATCGCAGGAACTGCGTCCAAGACAGGCAGATTTTGCTGCGGCTGCCTGGGCGCCTACCGTGCTGAGTTCGGTTTTGTTTTCCGATGCCAAGTGCCAACCGGCAATCAACGTGTTTCGGTATTTCTGCGTGTCAGCAACGTAGCAGCAACATCGTGATGGCAGTGTTGTGCGTTGAGAACAGAAGACTGGAATTTTCGCCGATGTGACCGTGTGTTCCCGTATCAGTGATATTACAACAAGGTGAGATGACGGAAACTGACGGGCATTGATGCCGCTGGTCGGGCCGTGATCGGAGGGGCGGAATGTCGCAGGTTAACATTCCGCTTTACATTAAAGAGTTTAAGACCACTTGAGTGATTAGGTGCAATCGATCGACGTGCGAATAGTCAAGTTGGAACGCTGGTCTGAACGGTAAGCTCCTTTCGTACAGTGGCCAATGTGACTGTCGGTCCCCGAGAGCGATTGCGCTCTGGGGAAAAGACTGAACATGTACGAAATTACGACGGAAAGTACGTATATTTACAGTTTGAAATTTTAGCAATAATAAAGAATAGTAGGTAAAATCGAAAGACAAATCTACCCTTTATTTTGCTGATTAATTATACTACGGTTCTTGAGAAACTGCCCTCCAAGGGGTGCGCTGGGATGAGCGATAGATGGTTTCGTGCCCGCCACGGCGTAGCTTCGTACACTTAACACCCGCCGCAAGTCGCGGCTTTGACTGCATTCAAGTTGATCGAAAGGTGATTTCTCTGCCCGTGAAGTATCGCTTTGAGCTGAGTGACTATCCACTCTACAGAGATTAATTCTAGACGGCAATTGCAGCCGTCCGCGAACAGCACATATACAAAAACAAATAATACAGGCTACGACGTGCCGTGCGAGGAAACAAACTCACGGCTTCGGACCGCATTGGAGCGGCTTGATTTATTAGCTTTCAAATGATTATGACATGATCGAGCTTTTACTTTCTAAAAAAAATCATCCCCTGAGCCCTTCAAAAACTCTCAGAGGTGTGACATTGCTGGAAAAAAATCAACATGCTGGGAATATTTTTTTATTGCTTAGGCAGTCTCGAAGAAATTCTCTACGTCCGAACGACCAGTAGAAAAGACGGTAATGCAAAGTTTGCGTGAAATAATCGGGTTAGTGTGCCGTTGTATTGATTCTTGTATGTGCCATGTATGTGTATGCGCTCAATGTATGTTCATATGATGCTTGTAGTATCCGTAATGTGTCTACAAGTGTGTATAGTAGACGTTCCCGAATATCCCAAAGCGCAATAATGGCCCGAGGAACTAAAAAAAAAAAAACTTATTTCTAGAACTTGAATTTGGCGGTACTTAGCGCCACCTAGCCTAGCTACTTGCAATTACTCTGCTTGACCCTGCCATCTCGTGGCAAGCGATTTAACCTTCTTTGAAGCTACGCAATAAACAGCGGCTTCGAGTTTTTTTTTTTTTTTTGAGAGCGGCTTTTGGTTTGCGGTTTGGTTTCCCATTCCTTCGAACTGTGCGGTTGACGAAGGAATTGTGACTCGAGGAACAAAAAAGGAAAGACGAAAAGTGCGCGAATTAACTGGGTATCGGTTGTCTTCGTTTAACATCGCAGTGCTGACAATGAGAAGACTGAGTAACTGCTTTCGAAACGCAAGTTTCTGTATTTGCGGGGGAATTTGGCTTCGGAAATAAACACAGTTCGCGGAAAGCTTGTGTTACGCTTTTATTTGCTGCTCCTTTCGCTCCCTACAATAGACTTAGTGTTCTCGTTAAACCCTATTGAGCTCTATTTGCTCGATTGATGGCCGCCATAATAAGATGAAAGCAACGGAGGAACTATTTGCTCTCGTGCTCCAGTAATGAAAGTTTCTCTCTGTCTAAAGGAACATAGTTTACAAAACCGTTCTTCCCAGGAGGACTATCGATGCCCTTCCTTCTAAGATTGTAGAACTGAACTTGAAGGAACCAGAAACACGTTCGGTCACTTAAGTTACGGATGGGTCTAGCGAGAGCACGCCTGCTGGCATTGCGCAAGGGTATTGCAGCCCAGATAAGCTAATCCTCCGTATAATGAATGGCGCGATGAACTTGATGCTTTAATCCAAAGATTTGAGCGGGTGGCAACAAGTCAAGAATAGCGTCAAGATCAGCTGATATCTAGTTCGTGCTGACGCACGAAGCTATCTTCCCAAACTACAAATTGTCGTCAGCTAAGGAAATATAACAGCTCGTTTATCCATCCAGTCTCCTAAATGGCATGCTAAAATGGCACACAAGAGAGCACCTTCTGGACACCACGAAAATAAATAATCTCCCGATCTGCCGCTCGCAAACATTTCTTTCCAGAAGATCTAGGCGATGTTATTCACTTGGTGAAGTCATGCCACACCTGCCAAAGAACCGAACCAAGGAAGCTAATAGGGCGCTTGCCCCTCAGTAAGATGCCAGTCATTCAGGCAACCTTCTAGTGGGTAGGCTAGACATTGTGGGGCCTCTAGCTACAGCCTCCAAAAGGGGACACGTCTTTGTGCTCACCAAAGTTGACTACGAGACGCGCTAGCCTGATGCCGTTGCGTTACCAAGTATAAAATCCCAAATGGTCGCCGAAGCTCTGCTCGATATATTTTCCTGTGTAGAGTTTCTCCGCGAAATCTCTAGCGAGTATGGCAAATCGTTCATGACCGAAATCCGGCGAGAGCTAGACCGGCTGCTCTTGCCTACACAGCTGCCACCGACGCCGTATCACCAAATGGCTAACAGCCTCGTAGAACGTTTAAAATGCTCGCTTATGCAGATCATTGGACGAACTTGTGAAATCTCCAGGAGCTAGGTCGGATAACTTGCTCCACTCTTATTCGCTTGTCGTGAACTGTCACACACCAGACTAGGGTTAGCGTTTTTCAAATTATTTTATGGCGGATACTTGAGAGGACCACTGGCCATGTTGAAAGAGCTCTTGCCAGGAGAGCCTATCGAAGATAAGTCAAAGATCTTGAATATCTACAAGCGCGAGCTTCGCAAGCGCTTGGTTGAAAATGCCGAATAGCCCAAGAACACCTAAAAAAGCGAATATCACACAAAAAAGCCTATTGTGACATAAAGGCGAAGTCGCGACAGCTTTGTGTTGAAGACAAAGTCTTCTTTCTTTTGCCACCTTGCACTAACAAGCTCTGGTGATTGTGTTCTGGAAAGGCGCCTTCATTGTATTAAACAGGCGAAACAATGTTGACTACGTCATCGGTCTTGGAACAAGAGCGAGCTTGTTTCATAACAATATATAGTTTTAGTGAACTGTACGCTAAAGCTCTTTGTACCCTGAAATTTGCGGGTCGGGAGGGCACTTGCGCAGAACGCAATTCCATTGTTAGTGTGTTGCGTAAGCTCAGACATCTAGGAATTTTGGTTTGCGGGCTAGTGGGTTTTGTGCGAAGTAATCGAGAGATCTCTGGCCTATTTGGAGGACCAAATTCAAGATGATGGTTATCTTGACTGGAGCACCAAGGGCGAGGTGGTTTTCGGACGGTACAGTATTACGTAAAATTGGTTAATGTTCAGCTCGGTATTTTTTTCCGACACCTACCGCGGTTGAATCAGATTGCCGTGCAGCCAAAGGAGTGAATCATGAAAATCATAACTGCACGTAATATGCGTAAACACTGCGATCTGCTAAACGCTAAGCCTCTCCGTGCAGCCCATCTCCGACGGACGAACGACTCTTCAAATCCGCTGAAGTTGATGCACTGGACATCAGAAGGCCATGAATGTCTTCCCTCGATAGCATTGATATAAAGTGCCTCTTCCACGGGACGATTGACGGATGTTCTGTGATCGAATTTGGCTGCGCACTCGTACTCGTTGCCTCCATAACCGGTAGAAAAGCGCGCTTAACCTGGCAGCTGCGGCTTGGTTGTTATAAAATAAAATTATTAAAAACGGTTTCATTTTCAAATTTTTTTTAGTAGCATGGTGGCGCTTTACACAGGCGTAAATCTATGGCACTGGCAAATTAATAAAAATACAAGATCACGACAACTGTTCACTCGGCAACGTAACGCACAGCTATAATAGGTGTGAGCCGGTAGTTTTTAGCCTACGCTTTATGCTATTGCGTATTGCGTACCTAAGAGCGAGGATTCCTATACAGAAACTGTATAATATGTTTAAAAAGTACGAATAGATTACCTTCGTTGATCAGTCGCCTCAGTGTACCTTGTTCGCTATCGAAGACGGGAATGTTGAATAATACATTCCGTGTGCAATATTTCACTAAGAGAAAACTTGTCAGAATGTGGAAATATCACACCAGCGTACTACTGAATAACGACCATCACCCGTATTCACCAGACACGACTAACTAGCGCCGTTTTAAGGTTAGTAGAACGACTAAGTAGTCGCGAGCTAAACGAGAAATCCGCGACTAACGAGCGATTATGTTCTGCGGTATTCACGAGCGCGAAGCGAGGGGGTGACTATCTAGTCAGAACTAACAGGCGGAACTGACGTAAAAAGATAGGTCACGCAAATACATTCTTAAACGCAACTGCGTAAATGGGTATTTTATCGTATAAAAACTAATTTTTAAATGTTTATCAGGAAAAAAAAGTTACAATGAGAGTCAAATTGTCCGAGACAGAGTTTCACAAAGAAAAATCACCACACAACGCCAGGGAAAAGCACGGAGGCCACGGAGGCCGCATTGCCAGCGACATAAACAAATATGAAAGCGCCCGTAACCGCGTATTTTTCTCGTCATCCAGCGCCCTGCTGAGAGCTCTTTAGCGGTATTTGCGACCGCTGAACATGGCTATTTACACAATATTTGCTCCTCCGATTCTTTCTAGATGTGTCCCCCAGCGTTCCGAGACAGTAAGTGCTTCGTTAGCGCCGGCGGTCAGTGGTGATACGAGTCGCCCATGGCTCTGAGCCGCTAGTCACCCGCTAAACACCGGCTAAACTACCCCTACCCCATGACTAAGATTTGTCTTAGTCGCGCGGGGCGACTAGGCCCTAAACACGACCGGTGAATACCAAGCGCTCACTTAGCGGCGACTATCGCTCGCCACGTGATCATTTTAGTCGATGACGTCACTAGTCAGTGGTTAAACAGGCGCTCCTCGCGCCTGGTGAATACGGGTGAAAACGTTTTGACCCTCCCGTTCGTGCTCCAGGATAGCCTGCAAGGCGTTCAAGAAGTATCCATTTCATAGAGCGCAATCTGAAAGTCCCAGCCGACATTCCTTTTCAAGTACACCGGTGCCCTACTCCATTCACTATCCAAAAATGGTACAGGGAGAGGAAGAAAATGTTACAACGGGCTATAATCGAGTCTTCGTGGTCCCCATACCAGGCACTGATTGTGGTGGTAAAGATACAGAACAGGACGATGATGCTCTATATTAACTTCAGACAACTAACAGAGTCCAGATCTCCGACAATGAAGACATCTCAAGGATGGACATGATGATCGCAAAGCTGGGAAAAAGACGGTACTTTAAAAAGTTAGATTTCTTAAACACTACTCGCAGGTTACAATGATTGAAGTATCAACGCACACGATAACTTTTTTCTTCACCACTGGGATTTATCAGTTTCTGCTCATGCCGTTTGGCATCAAAACCGCTCTATCTGTGATATTTCGGCTTATGTGAAAAGTGTCAAGGGTATTTCGAACATTAACCACTATTTTGATGACGCCGTCATCGCCACTGAGAACTGGGCAAATCATCTGACGAAACACGAGTCGTTCTTTCAGAGACTGAAGCAGGCTAATCCAACTATTTCTTCCACAAAGAGCGAAGTTGGATTTACCTCTATCAGGTTCAGTTGCCGCATCGTTGGACATGGTCATCAGCAATCACAGGTAGAGACTTTGGGACAACGATGAGCTATTCCACTTTGTGAAGGTAAATGACCCGCGAAGCTATTCGGCAACCGAAACAAACGTCACACAGAATTTTTAACAGAGACATGAACACATTCATTGTATTAATCGGTGGTCTTCATGACGAACTGTTCACACACACATGTCGAGGACTATCGCGTCCCCGAGGAGCCGGAGTAAACTAGACACGCGTAACGCGGAAACTTCCCTGCAAACTTTAGTGGCGAATTCCCCCTTGAATTTAATTTTTTAACTAAATTTAGCGGGAAAATTGACGTAACGTGACACGACTTCGTGACGTCCCATGACGTCACTTTTGTTGCAGCACACAAAACCTCTACGGGACTGTATTCAAAAATAACTTCGCTGTAGGATGTTTAAGCTGCCAATTGACTCGAAGCTAAAACGGAAGTATGATCATTTCACGGTTTTACAGGCTAATATTGAGGTTTTGTCCCTCAGGAATGTGAAATATCCAACCCACTCACTGAGTTAACGCGAAAAGGCACGCCTAAGAAGGCGACTCGACAGAAAGAGGCGCACGTAGCTTTTGATAAATTACAACACCGACTGCCCAGCCAACTCTTCTGAAAAGTATCTTAATTATCTCAACCTTTCGTGCTGTGCATTGATGCTTCTTGTTGAAACAAAGGAGCCGTACTTATGCAGAAACAAAATAATGTACTTCCCTTTGATTCTTTTGGAAGTCGTGGACGGCTGCCACGGTGTGGGAGGGTATTCATCATTAGAAAGTGAAGGTTTAGTCACAATTTGAACTGTGACAACATAACATCTATTATTTGTCAGGAAGTCCGTTCATTCTCCAAAGTGACCATGAGCCACCTGCTTAGATAAATTGCTCAAAGCGTGTGAACTCTCGCGTATTGCGCTGGAGTTTAATGCCACTGAATTATGTCTCCACTTTGGAGTATATTCAAAACAGAGAAAACTTTGGCACTGATTACATCAACCGTATGTGCGTTCCATAATAATGGGCCCTCTGAGTGTACTTTTTGTCTATTTTTGAAAGTGTATTTGTGCATGACAATACTCATTTTGTGTGATTTTCTAAGTGGGGTGCAATCGATTTTTTTATTTTGATGAAAGTAAGAAAATATTGAAGCGTGATGTATTGAAGACATTGACTTCATACGTGACCAAATGTGTTTGGACGAAACAACCTTCTGAAGCTGGGGTAATTGTGGTGATTATTGTGATAAAAGGGAATTGCGGTGGCGCTGACTCCAACAGCAGCAATAATGACAATTTGGAAGACGGCGAAGAAGACGCCAAATGGGCTCAAGGAGAAAAGCAGGAGAATTAAAAAAAGCAGACGCAAACTTGAACTGAGACGGCCCGCGTCTATACGTGATGTCTTCAACCCATCCGAGAAAGCATAGCCGACAACTTCGTAGAATAAGCAATAAAAACTGGCTTTTTTATTGTTTCCCTAAAAGCTACACTCACAAAAGTTCACTGCGATTAATGCAATACCTAAAATTGCCTTCTTGGAAAATTTACCGGCACATTGTTTATTGGCTTGTCAATGCTATTTTAAGACATCCCGAAAAGTAAAACATACCTCAGTTTATATATATACATATATGTACAGGGTGTATTTTTTTAAGGCTAATAGAATTTGTTTTTAAAGAAACCGTGAAAGCTAGAATAATGCGGTCTGCGCAGGTGAGTTATACGGCCAGAGGGACATAGTATAGGAGGCTAATCGTAACGATCAATCGGCTAATTAGATAAAATTAGTTAATTAACTTTTTAATTAATGAAAATAGACACATAGTTGCAATTAGAAACTTGCTCAGCGTCATCGAAAACCACTAAATCAGCCATTTTCAGAAAGACTTTGAGTGCGCGAGAAGCGTAGTAGTGCACTAAATTTAGCACTCGTGGAGCACGTGACAAAGCTAGCGGTTGCGATAAGGCGCCCGCGCAATTTTTCCGTCTCTTATCTAGCCCCAGCCTTGTACCTGCTCCACGAGCGGTAACTTTAGTGCACTACTACGCTTCTCACGCGTTCAAAGTCTTTCTGAAAATGACTGATTTAGTGGTTTTCGATGACGCTGAGCAAGTTTGTAATTGCAACTATGTGTCTATTTTCATTAATTAAAAATTTCATTAACAAATTTTAACTAATTAGCCGACTGATCGTTACGATTAGCCTCCAATACTATGTCCCCCTGGCCGTATAACTCACCTGCGCAGACCGCATTAACCTAGCTTTCATGGTTTGTTTTTAAAAATTCTGTTAAACTTAAAAAAAAAAACTATATATATATTCATTTATCTGTAGGGGTGCGTTGAGTGTAGAGTTGTTCATTCAGTAAATTTGTGCTAAATAACAGGGCGAAAACAAACCATTCTTAAAAAATTTGCGATCGCGCCGTGCGTGTAAAAGCACATAACCTCAAGCATTTCTGTCACGCCGTGAACCGCTGAGTTATGACGTGATCTAGTGTATATATATAACAAACTATAAGTATATAGTTTGTTGTGACATAAAGCAAGCGACGCCGCCACGGTCGGTGGTGCACCGGCATATTCGATTTTCTTCTACGGCGTTCGATCGCTTGACAAATACCGTTCCGATATCCAGACACCGGATAAAATGTTTGCCGCGCATCATAGAATACTCGCCTTTAAGCCCACCGTACAAAATACGAAATTTCCACTCTCCTGTGTCTTTCCCATTGACATGCGGCCATTGCCTGGAGTAACGCAATGGCCACCAGTGATGTCACAGACAGTCTCTCGATCCGCTATCCAGCCTACTACACTAGAGATCAGTGTTCCCGGCATGAGCTCTTGGCAAAGTGCTAGGGCGGCACTTTGTTATGATTTTTTTTTCTGAGATCGCTTGCTTTGGGCATTAGGTACCACTAAAACCCTAAGTTAAGAGCGGTTTTTCAAGGCTGCGGCGTAGCTCAGTGGTAACGCCTCCGCTTTTCACTAAGAGGTATTATGGTCCATCCCTCGGCCGGCAGGCAATCATTTGTAACGATTTGGCAACATTGACGACGGACGCCCTACATTTCCACCTTCATCATCAACAACGACTACAACAACACATCAACTACTACGATATCATCAGCGGACGTCATTTCCGGTGGCGGGAAGAGTCCATTTCAGCTATCGCTCTAGAACTGTAGTTGTGAAACGTAAAGACGGATGTTAGAAATGCGAAATAATAATATTTGATTTTGCTCGCATGGAGCGCTATTCAATACTAGAGATCAACCGGCCTATAATGGACCCCAACACCTTGCGTCCCCAGAGCATCTGGGTGCATCGCACTGCGCCTGCGCAGTGCAACGGTTCAAACTACTCGGGGGACGCAAAACGTTGGGGCCCTTTGGTTATTAAACACCTCTATTCCACCGGAAGCAGTTGTCGGGCGGAGTACTATATCACGGAGGGGGCTGAGCGCTCCGTGACGCATAGTTCGAATCTGGCTGTTTAGAAAATACAGTTAGCGTTCCTCCGAACACCCACTGCATCAATATGGAAACTTATTGCTTACAACAAGCGTAAAGGACTTTAGTGATAGAGCAAAATATGCTTACCCATTTAGGAGCTTGCTACGGAAGGAAGTGATAAACAAGAAGGCTTGCTTAGACCAAGAAGTTTGAGTACGAAGTAAGCCTTGTCAAGCCGCGAATGACCTCGACCTCGATGATTTGCTTCCTAGCGAATCACGGCGCGATGCAGTACAAATAGAGAGCGCTTGGACACTGAATGTAGAACAACCGTATCCTCAGAACACAATTATCCTTAACCAGATGGGAGGTACAGCCTAAAGAGTCCTCGCGGCAAAAGGTGATATTCGGAATCGAGTGAACATAGCGGCGTTATCTTTTTCTTCTTCTCTTTTATGGGCCAGTAGCCAAGTGCAATACATCACAGCTGCCTGTGCAGAGCAAACGAGAAAACATCATTTACCAATTTTCAAAGCTCTTAAAGCCTAAAACTGTTTTTTTCTTTTTTTACTTCGCTAAATACTAGTTAGATACTCTCCCTAACGCGAATTACCGAATAAGCTTGCCGTAGTTGTTCTTTCCAAGCGATGGGAAGGGGAAGGAGATCGATAGCCGAGTGGGCTATTTTATTAGCGGCGAGATGTTTTGGTGGTGCTCCTCTGTGGTTGCCTCTCGTGACGTCATTACCTTGCGAACAACAAGTTCGATGGTGTTCCACGAGCTACATGCTACACTCACATGCTATTAAAACTAAATAAATAAATATTATCCGGGTGTGCCGCATGCTTGATAAAAACAAAAATAAAACGCGCTTGTATTAGCATTAGCACGGTGGAAGCTTGAAATCATTGCGCTCTTAAAGTAACACTGCTAAGACAAGCCGTCAAAACTAAAGTTCTGACATTCCTGTTATTTCCGTCGATGAGAAATCCTTTGCTGACGTCACAGTCAGCATTCGGTCAATCGTAGCAGGCCGACCACGGCGACACGGTCGATCGCTCACGTCGCCAACAAAGCACGTGAAGCGAAAGCTCGCGCTGCAAAACCCAGTCATCCTCTATTCTGGGTTCAATCCCCACCCCTGCCCGTTGCGTATTTGTAGGGAGCAGTAAGTAGAAGCCTTAGCAACGGCGCTCCGCCCCTTAGAAACGACGCTTACGCAGGATTGGATGTTGGCGGACGAAGACGCGCTGTCGTCACTGTTTGCGTCACAAAAAAAAAAAAAAAAAAAGGGGGGGGGGGGTGTTGCGCAAGTGTAGGGCACCTGTTGGCACTACGCGGTTTCGCGGTTTCGCCGGTTTCGCTGGGACTCTGCAGTTTCGCGATGGGTTTTTGAGTTTCGAACTTGGGATTTGGGACTTGGGATCGCGAGGTGGATCGCACTGTGGTGGATCGCGCCTTCGAGAAAGTATGCGATCTGCACTGTGCGCGAGGAGTTAACGGGCACCGGACGACGGCTGACTCAGGTCTTCTGAACTACACGCAGGTAAAATACGCCGAGATCGCTCTGGAACCGCGCAGAGCCGAGAGATTGCGTTGCTAGCGGGGGTCTGCCGAGCCGGCGTGGAGCGCCGTTGCTACGGGGTCCGTCGACTGCGCGCTAAAAACACGCGGGCTTGAAATACGCAATGACGCGACCTCGGGGTGGTTGATTTCCAGCATGCGATTACGCCCCTGCCGCCACGCCGTTTTGTGTAGTCGACGCGGGCTGGCACTTACGCTGTGGCGTGTTTTAAGCGCGCCTTTGGGGTGGTTGATTTCCAGCATGCGATTCAGACCCTACCGCCACGCCGTTTTGCGCAGTCGACGCGGGCTCGCACTTGCGCTGTGCTCTGAAAGTAGCCCTCGCTTATTGCCTTGTACTGAGAGCTTTGGCTGAGAGATCGTACTCGTTCCTTACGCAAGCTTGCACAGATAATGGAGCAGGTTCTACTGGCTCATCTAATGTTGCAGCCACGCGCCTATGTTGCATGTATCTCGGACGTGACGGTGCTGTCTCACATGACCAACTACGCTGTGCAGTGGCAGCCGTGCTCGCATGCATCTCGGACGTGACGCCCAGGTGCTGTCTCACATTACCAACTAAGTTGTGCAATGCCAGCCCCTTCTATCTCTACTCACATGCATGTATCTCCCACGTGATGCCCAGGGTGCTGTCTCACATTACCAACTATGTTGTGCAGTGCCAGCCACGCCAATCTGTACTCGACATGCATCTCTGGATGCGACGCCCAGGTGCTGTCTCACATTATTAACTACGTTGTGCAGTGCCAGCCACGCCAATCTGTACTCACATGCATCTCCAATGTGATGCCCAGGTGCTGTCTCACATAACCAACTATGTTGTGCAATGCCAGCCCCTTCTATCTGTACTCCCATGCATGCATCTTGGACGTGACGCCCAGGTGCCATCTCACATTACCATGTTGTGCCATGACAGCCACGCCAATCTGTACTCGCATGCATATCGGACGTGACACCCTGGTGCTGTCTCACATTACCAACTATGTTGTGCAATGCCAGCCCCTTCTATCTCTACTCACATGCATGTATCTCCCACGTGATGCCCAGGGTGCTGTCTCACATTACCAAGTCAAGTATGTTGTGCAGTGCCAGCCACGCCAATCTGTACTCGACATGCATCTCGGATGTGACGCCCAGGTGCTGTCTCACATTATCAACTACGTTGTGCAGTGCCAGCCACGCCAATCTGTACTCACATGCATCTCCAATGTGATGCCCAGGTGCTGTCTCACATAACCAACTATGTTGTGCAATGCCAGCCCCTTCTATCTGTACTCCCATGCATGCATCTTGGACGTGACGCCCAGGTGCCGTCTCACATTACCATGTTGTGCCATGACAGCCACGCCAATCTGTACTCGCATGCATATCGGACGTGACACCCTGGTGCTGTCTCACATTACCAACTATGTTGTGCAATGCCAGCCCCTTCTATCTCTACTCACATGCATGTATCTCCCACGTGATGCCCAGGGTGCTGTCTCACATTACCAACTATGTTGTGCAGTGCCAGCCACGCCAATCTGTACTGACATGCATCTCGGATGCGACGCCCAGGTGCTGTCTCACATTATTAACTACGTTGTGCAGTGCCAGCCACGCCAATCTGTACTCACATGCATCTCCAATGTGATGCCCAGGTGCTGTCTCACATAACCAACTATGTTGTGCAATGCCAGCCCCTTCTATCTGTACTCCCATGCATGCATCTTGGACGTGACGCCCAGGTGCCATCTCACATTACCATGTTGTGCCATGACAGCCACGCCAATCTGTACTCGCATGCATATCGGACGTGACACCCTGGTGCTGTCTCACATTACCAACTATGTTGTGCAATGCCAGCCCCTTCTATCTCTACTCACATGCATGTATCTCCCACGTGATGCCCAGGTGCTGTCTCACATTACCAACTATGTTGTGCAGTGCCAGCCACGCCAATCTGTACTGACATGCATCTCGGATGCGACGCCCAGGTGCTGTCTCACATTATTAACTACGTTGTGCAGTGCCAGCCACGCCAATCTGTACTCACATGCATCTCCAATGTGATGCCCAGGTGCTGTCTCACATAACCAACTATGTTGTGCAATGCCAGCCCCTTCTATCTGTACTCCCATGCATGCATCTTGGACGTGACGCCCAGGTGCCATCTCACATTACCATGTTGTGCCATGACAGCCACGCCAATCTGTACTCGCATGCATATCGGACGTGACACCCTGGTGCTGTCTCACATTACCAACTATGTTGTGCAATGCCAGCCCCTTCTATCTCTACTCACATGCATGTATCTCCCACGTGATGCCCAGGGTGCTGTCTCACATTACCAACTATGTTGTGCAGTGCCAGCCACGCCAATCTGTACTGACATGCATCTCGGATGCGACGCCCAGGTGCTGTCTCACATTATTAACTACGTTGTGCAGTGCCAGCCACGCCAATCTGTACTCACATGCATCTCCAATGTGATGCCCAGGTGCTGTCTCACATAACCAACTATGTTGTGCAATGCCAGCCCCTTCTATCTGTACTCCCATGCATGCATCTTGGACGTGACGCCCAGGTGCCATCTCACATTACCATGTTGTGCCATGACAGCCACGCCAATCTGTACTCGCATGCATATCGGACGTGACACCCTGGTGCTGTCTCACATTACCAACTATGTTGTGCAATACCAGCCCCTTCAATCTCTACTCTCATGCATGTATCTCCCACGTGGTGCCCAGGTGCTATCTCACATTACCAAGTACCAAGTATGTTGTGCAGTGCCAGCCACGCCAGTCTGTACTCGCATGCATCTCGGATGTGACGCCCAGGTGCTGTCTCACATTACCAACTATGCTGTGCAGTGCCAGCCACGCCAATCTGTACTCACATGCATCTCAAACGTGACGCCCAGGTGCTGTCTCAATTTACTACGGTGCTAAACTAATGTCACCAGACGTCCCGATTTAAGCGAGACAGGGGTCCTGCTCTTCCGGCCGTGGTCCCACTATCCCACCAGTGCGCTTGTGGGACAGTGTTTTGTCACGCTTCGGCTACCCCGAACCGCGAATAGATAAAAGATACGGTTAAACGAAAGGATCACACCAGTGAGAGAGGGTGCTTTTTCTGATCAATGAACAAATGCTTGGCAGAGAAGATGCTGATGCTGAAGGTTAATTTGCATATGACAGGTAAACAGTGCTATGGTCATGCTATCTATAAGGATAAATACAGTAATACTTAAGATTGATATTCCAACCAAATGTATTAGATGTGCATGCCAAACAGTTCGCAAATTGCAAGGAAAACAAATGTGCATGGCATGTACAAAATAATAATAAAAAAAGTGGTTTCGTACTAAAATTTAAAATTTTTTAGTCTTAAAACAATTACCCCCTCCCCCCGCAGGCATCCGACATCCATCCCGCTTTGGGTGCTCGAGGAATATGGTAACTTTATGCTAAACCTGTCCGGTTACAGCATACTAAAATTAACCAGAATGAATAGAACAATTTGCCGCTACTCTTACGAGGCCAACAAGAAGGGACAAAACACACAAAGTAAAAGCAAAACTCTTGCTTTATTTTCACACACATGCTGTTCAGCTGTTCACCTAAACAGTATTCACGTTGGACACAGAAAAACACAAAAAACTTGCCCTCAAATTGTTGCTACGGAATGGCTATGCCGCTGGACCTTTCTGAAGTTACTTGCACATGTGACTGTTGATCACAACTTTCTTACAAGTGGTAAAAGTACAAAACTGAGGACATTGCAATTACTGAAAGTGTTCAGTGACTGACAGTTCCCTGGCCCTCTTCAGTGTTGGTTCAGTTGGCTGCGTTGTTGCACACATAGCGAGAAGTTTACAAACAAAGGGCTTGCAATTAACCTTTCAGTGGTTGCCTTCGCACATCGGCATCTCGGGCAACAAGACTGCTCACCGCCTCGCTGCAGTGGCTTATCACCTTGATGTCGCAGTGATAACAGTACCTAAAATACACAAAACCAAGCTACTTATACATCGAGAAATAATCCTTCATCATCCGGACCCAAGGGTTTCTGGGGGAAAACCTTCTGTATGTTTCTCACCAAAGCTACAACGAGCCAGCGCCTCCTTGCTGCACAGGCTTCGCACTGAATATGCCTTCACTGCAAAAAAGCCCTGCACCGCATAAACTCTGCCGTCGACCCCCACTGCCCTAACCTGCAATGTTCCTGAGGACTTTCACCATCTCCTCTGGGACTGTGCAACATTAACGAAAGAAAGAAAATCCCTCTTCGGCGGCCTGCACTACGTTGGCGTCGCACGTGGCACTACGGAGGAAATTCTTTTCCCCCGGGCCCGGCTGGAACGGCTTCTAATTCATTCACTCGTCTCCTCATATTCTTAGAAGACACAGAATTATCCGACTGTCTGTAAGCCACAAGTACCCGACCTTAAAGGGGCCCTGCAAGGACTTTTTTACTTGTTTTTAATTTGTACCGAACCTGAGTGCACTCAACATATTAACTTAGTGAAACTTTTCTTTTCTCAAATTTTGCTTTATTTTAAAAGATAGAGGCAAATTAAAATTACAAAAACAAGCAAAAAATAACCTCCTTCATGATGTTCTTGGTCCTGGCTTGAGTGGCCGTGAACTAGAGGAGGGGTAGTGAGCTCAGCAAGCACTCACGGCTGCCGCACTCTATGTCGACGGCTCGAGAGGGCGCCACTAAAGCATGATCAGGATAGGCAGGATGAAGCGAGTGGGCAGGGCGGCTTGCGTTGCATTTGCTGCGCAACTAAATACTAATTCGGCATGACACTTCATTGCCCACAAACGACAGCAAACACAGGATAAATATCAGTTCAGAACGGGAGCCACTTCGTGCTGCCAAATTTTCAAATTTCCAAATGGCCAAACCGCAAGCCAAAGCTGCTTGCCGAAGGCCTTGTGAACGCTTGGAACCGGCCGGATCCTCGAGCCCATATAACTGCAGCACCACCGCGTACATGCGGGACCTTTCCACGTTGGCGCCTGATCTCACTACCCCTTTCAAGTATATGCCGCCTTTTCCACCGCTTTATGGCAAGTATGTTAACGGGTCCTTTCTTGTTTCCGTACATTATAAACTGCATTTGGTTCTTTTCTGATGTAAAATACTCAACAAAAGCTACTTTCATAAATATTTGAAATAGTTCCCGCCAGTTATACTACGTATTTCGACTAAAAAGAAGCTTTTAGCGGCACTGACCAGTAGCAAGGCCAAGACCAAAAACGTCGCATATCGCACTCTTTCGGCACTGCGGGTCGCCCCGTAGGTGGAAGAGGGTTCCGCATCGTCCGGTTAAAATATGACGCACTGATATTTTGTTACTCTCTCCATGCCCGCTGGCTTGCCCGAACCACCGGAGTCTCTGGTTACGTAACATAGGGTAATTCAGAAAAAAGATGCTATCTTCAATAACACACTGCCGAGGGCATGTGTCCATATTGGAGATTACAAGGCCGCCGTATCCCAAAACTGTTTCATTTTGTAGAATTGTTGTGAACACCTAGACATATCAGTCTCTAAATTTGCTACTCAATCCAGTTAATTACGCATGCAATATGCGAATAACAGCTGATAACATGATGATTGGAAGAGTATTGCACCTGTCCTGGATGACATTTCTTCAACCGTGATTGAAAGAGGAACTGCTATCAGTTCTGCCTCGTTGTAATATAGAATGTCATATTGCCGCGCGCACAGGTTGCCAAGTAGGCAGCGCGCGCGTGGCCTAACGGTTGTAGCGCCGGCCTCCCACGCGAAAAGCCAGGGTTCGATTCCTGGCCGCGGAGACGCCTTTTTCGTTGACATCTAATGTAATGTTCTGGTAAATTCAAGAACCGTGTTGCTTTTTCGGGTTCAGAAAGTTCTACACGCCGATTATTCCAGAAGCCCACGCATGTACATAAGGGGCTCCGCGGGGCGAGCCGCAGTCAGTTTTCGCCCCAGCGTTCGATCTTGCTGCTTCGCCGCCCGCGGCGCTCTCTTGTTATCTTTTTTTCCCCTTTTATTTTTGGGCACAAGTTCGCCCCATTAAACGTTCAGTTTACTCAGGCATACGCCACCTCATCACTTGTCATTCGTGACAATATGTCACGGCATACAACATTGGAATATCGGGATTTAGCGTGCATAATTTGCCAGATTGAGTGCCAAATTCACGGACGGATATCTCGGAGCATGGGGTGGTTAAGACAATTCTGCAAAATACAGCAGTCTTGGAATACGGCGGCCTTAAATTTTTTGAATATAAAGACATACCGTGAATATAATTAAAAAGCTAATTATTAAATTTTAATTAAATAGTGAGCTAGTACGTATGCTTTTTTGCAATCCCCGATGTCCACTGTGGCTGGCGGTTCGTTACTGAAGTTTCTTTTTTCTAAATTGCCCTATTTTTAGGAACTTTTGAAAGCCTTTGCTGAAACACGCGGTATAAATGATATTGCTTCTTCATTATCATTGACCGTATTATTGCACACTATTCATAAAGTGAATTGTCCATATTAGTGGATCATGATGAAAGGCACAAATAATAGAAAATGTGTGAGTCACGAAAGACATGACTTATTTAGCCAAGAGATAATTTGATTTTGCATCTGCTAAGACACTTTTCCATCCAAGCAGTGAGACATCTGCTACATGCTAATGAAGAAGCAAAATAATATAATCAGAGCCCTACATATCCTTGGATTTTCCACGGATATCCGCAGTAAATTGGCGGATGCTGATAAAAATTAGACAAATTTTGGCGGATTGCGGATTGCATGCAGATATCAGGGGCACGGATGCGGATATATGCGGATCTGGATCTAAATATTTGCCCGGTGGCATTCAGTTCGTCGACTAGCGTTTCATCTACAGATTGTTTCGTCGACATGCGACGTTTGATCGAAAGGCTTCCTGTTTGTTTCATCAAAAAACCTGAGACGTTTTGTCGCACGTAATCCTGCTATTTTCGTAACTAACTTTTACATCTCGCCTGGATTACAAGAGGGAGGAGGGCATGGTTTGGTTAAAGACCGACGTACGACCTCTAATTTCTGCAGGGAAGATAATCCTCCTAGCACTTTCGTCTCTAAACCTTATCATCTATCATGTGGTTGTGATGCTTCTTTTGTGGTTTTCTTATTGAAACAAGTGTCAAAACTACATGATAGAAGATAAGGTCTGCGTGAAGGTTTTCTGTCGACGGACACGGAAAAACCGGACCAATGAGTCATGTACAGCTTCGCTGTAAAATTGCGGTAAAACGCAACTAAAAAACGAAGACAACGCTTTTGACAAGGAGCGAAGGGGAAAGAGGAGCGAGGATATGAAGCCACTTTATGGCGGCTGCATCACGTGATTTCAAGATGGCAGCACCCATCTGACGGAGGGTTAAAAGCTTTATAAAACTTTACAAATGAATTGAAGGGATGGCACAAAACCATATGCAGGTGGGACTGCCTAGCTGGAAACCCAAGCTACTGTTGCATTGGTAGCAGGCTGCATTTGGAAGATGGTGTGGCTGTAGCTGGCTTCAGTCGTTGCATTGACAATCCATTGACGTTTGAAGATCATAGTAGGCAGAATTTATTGTGCAGGAGGAGACTGGTGTGGCGAAATCAGGTGCATACTTGCACTCTTTTGCAGTGCTTTTCAATGCGATTGGAGAACATGAACATGGAGTTGTCAATGAAGACTGAATGTAGATGGCCGATATTTTCTTTCGTTAACAAATCTTACTTCAAAAACATTTCTTTTTTTCTTGCCTGGAACATGGTGCTCGAGTATCAAACTGCCCGTGATGTCGTAAAGGAAAATGTATTCCACCAGAACATCTCTGTGCTAACAGTCGCTGACAAGATGAGAAACGCAGGGCATCTCTTAACGCCAGCCTCCAGCAAGTACCTGTCGCCTTTTCTCGTGCTTTGGCTGCACGTGCATTGTTGAGGTTTGACAAATGCCAAAGCATTGCCGAATGTAGGAAGCTCCACCCCGCCATTCTCCTTGTCCTGCTTGGTCCTCGAGGGACACCCCAAGTTGGTACAAAAACATGCGATAGTCTATTCAACACCCTTACACGATTCAGGCGATATGTTAGATATCGTCTCTAACGTAATTAGAACGACTAGGTGTGTCTTACGAATGTCCGGCCTTGAAGCATTGCCAAAGGAAGGAAGGTCGTGCTGGAGACGGGGCAACTGAAGCTTCTTGCTGCCGTTCTTACCGTGTGAGCGACTACAGTTATTAAAGCACTTTAAATGTGCCACTGCTACGCCATACAATAAAGATTTACAAACGTAGTGTCTAAAGTAATGTCCGACTGCATTCTTGCAGAGTGTTCAAGTGCAGTCTGACGGCACTCCACTCACGCCTTCAAGTGCCGTCCAAAAGTCTCGTATAAAGTGAATTGTCAAAACGAGTTTTTCAAAGCTGTGCGTAGCTTAATGGTAAGATGTCTGCCTCAAACGCAGCGGATCGATGTTCAATCTACCATGTGGCCTTATTTTTTTTTTCTCGAGCATTTTGTTTTGTCGAGGCATTTGGCAATATTTACGACATTTCTTTTTTACAATAACACGAAGAAGAAAAAAGAAACGAACGTTGTGGACGAAACTTTGGTTAACAAAATGGTATGGAACTCCCTTTCTGGATGTGCATGGAGGACAGCGGGGCTTGGGTTGCCGGCTGGACGCCGTGAAGCGGTGTGAACGCAGGTGGAGCGTTGGGTTAACGAGCTCCCCAGTGATACACGTGCCGTCCGACTTTTTTCGGACTGCACTGTAGACACCTCCTTTTGCAAAAGCAATTTGTGGTTGATCTTATCGAAAGCTTGTTATAAATCAAAATAAATAATATCAACTTGCTTCCGTGAAAAAAAAAAAAGTGGCACCGTGTATTCAAGACGTTCGCAATAACTAGTTTCTACTTAGCGACCTTCTAAAATTTAATTTAATTTAATATACCCTTATAGCGCCCGGTAGGGGCTTTACATAGGGGGGGGAGGCGGGGGCGGGGGGCAAAAACAACAATACACATACAAATCAACAAGAGTTAGGAATCCTTTCCTCTTTCCGCTCTTTTTTAAGTATTGTAAAGAGTGGCAATTGCGGAACGAAATCGAATGGACTCGTTTACTGTTACGATGTTGTCGGGGAGGGAATTCCAGCCTGATGTAGATAACTGTAACGGAGAATATTTGAAGGTGTTTGTTCTAGGAGTGCTGAGCTGAAGTTTCTGTGAGTTGTCTGTGCAAGCCGAGACGTGGTTGGCAGCTGGGCAATATTTTTCTTTCTTTGAGGGTGAATGATAGTACAAGTGATGAAGGGCAGTTAGTCGAATTATTTTACGTCGGTCTGCAAGAAGGGGTATATTAGTTTTTTTGTTTTGTTTTTGTGTTATACTTGTACGGGTATAATTGCGGAGAACGAGGCGGGTGGCTCGGTTTTGAATGACTTCTAACTTATCGATGAGATATGACTGATACGGGTTCCAGATGAGAGATGTGTATCCCAGCTTGGGACGAAGAAGAGATGTCTATGCAATCAGTTTCGTTTCCCATGTTGCCAAGTGTAAGTGACGTCTTAGAAAGCCTAAAGTTTGATTAGCCTTTGCCGTGACGTGGTTAATATGTGGTTCCCACAAAAGTTTGGGCGTGAAATGAAGTCCGAGATATTTATATGTGTGAACATTTTCAATGGGGACACTGAAAAGGGTGTAGTCAAATTGTATTGATGCATGTTTATTATTGAAGTTCAGATATTTTGTTTTGGAAACATTAATTTGCTACTGCCACTCTTCACACTACGTCTCAAGAAACATCAGATCACTCTGCAAAAGCTTACAGTCATCCAGGTCCTCTATTTTCCGGCATAAAACACAATCGTCGGCATATAATCTTATTGTGGACTGAATACGAGTAGGCAGGTTGTTAACATATATTAGAAAAAGCAGTGAACCAAGCACGGTTCCCTGAGGCACGCCTCATTTTACTTGTTGGGTTGACGAATCTTTACTTTCATAATGAATGCATTGAGTTCGGTTAGAAAGAAAGCTTGCCATCCTTTCCGTTACAAACGGGTCTATTCTTAACGAACGTAGTTTTAATGTGAGACGGTGATGAGGTACTTTGTCAAAGGCTTTTTTGAAATCAATAAAAATGGCGTGCGTTTCTAAGCGGGAATGCAGATTTTCATGAATATCGTTGCTGAATTCGAAGAGTTGCGTTTCGCAGGAGTGGGATCGCCGGAAACCGTGCTGGTTTACAAAAATAAAGTTGTTAATGGATAAATGATTCACAACATTAGAAAATACTATATGCTGCATGAGCTTACTAAGGACACTTGCTAACGATATAGGCCTGTAATTACCAAATTCATTCTTTGAACCATTTTTGTGTATTGGAATTACCTGAGCTTGCTTCCAATCATCGGGAATTTCGCCCGTGTCTAAGGATTGTTGAAAAATCAGGGAAAGGAGGGTTGAGCACTCATGCTTGCATAGTTTGAGAAGTTTCATTGAAATTTTATCTGGGCCGGGAGTGGAGTTTGAGTGCTGTTCATCAATAAGTTTCGAAACGCCAGTTGCAAAAATAGTTAGTTGAGGCATTTCATGATACATACTATAATCAGGGTAGTAATCCGGAAGAGGAAACAGGTCGTCTGAGAGGACTTCACTAAAATATTGACTGAACCGCTCACACACCTCGAGAGGACTCGTCTTGTTTCCAACGTCATCGGAAAATGAAAGACTCCCTTCCTTGTTTCGGATTAACCACAGTCCAGAACTTTTGTGGATTGGTCCTCATAATGTTACCAAGGTCTTCACCAAAATACTTCCTTTTTGCGTTTTTTATTTCGAACTTGGTTGTTAGGTTACATTGATAGTATTTCTCCCATGCATCTTGGGATCTAGATAGCTTGGCAGTCCTATAAAGACAATGCTTTTTATTGAGTTTTTTCAGTCGTGCCGAAAACCACGGCTTTTCAACGCTGCAGTGTGTTTACTTTAGGAATAAAAAGATCTGCCAGCTGAAGCAATTTGAATTTAAGTAGATTCAAATTTTCATTAGTAGACCTAGAAGCAAGGTCCTCTAAATATAGTAGAAAATGATACTGAATTTGCGCAAATCGCATCAACATTTGCTTTCGGATAATTTAAAATGGTTTTAGTCAACGGGTTATATTTGAATGTTGAAATGGTCATTTCCACATTTACAGGCGCATGATCACTCAAGGACGCCATTGGGTGAACCCCCGTTACACATTCGGGTTTTGAAGTGAAAAAGAGGTCTAAAACAGCAGAACCACGAGTTGGTTGATTATTCATTTGACACAGGGAGAAAGCACTTGTTACATCTACAAAGTCGCGACATTGTTTTGGAAGAGTGCGCCAACTTTCAAAGGGCATGGATGCAGGAAACACCGGCCAGACAATATGTCTCCAGCGAGCACGTACATATCATTAGGGTAAGTTCTAACGAGCTGTTCTACGGATTCATGAAGTAAACTATAAAAATCCGAAATCCCGGGAGGTTTGTAGCAAGCAATAACCAGAATGCAAACTGTCGGTGTTTTTATCCGGGCCCATACGCCCTCGAAACTTGAAATTATATCGCATTTTTCAACATAGTCTTTTTGATAGCCCTCAAAACCCCTCCCCCTCTACGTCCGGCTTGATCTTTCTGAAGAATGTAATAACTGTCGCTCATAATCAATTCACAGCTAGAAATTTCCTCCGTTAACCACGTTTCACTGACGATGAAAACGTCAGCTGTACTCTATTGCATAGCAGAAAATAACTCGTCTTGTTTTGCATACACACTTCTCGCGTTCGCAGTAGGTTACGTATCCCTTGAGGAGAGGGGGATGACTGTCGTTTATTTTAGGAGCTATGATAATAAAGTTTTGACGCAATTGGCTTTCTGATCTAAAAATTAACGCGAACTTCCTATGATAAGTTTATCATGCCGTAGATTGAAGGGCTGTCCCTCAAACGGGCTTTCCTTCAAACACACTCAAACGAGCATACTGAAGGAAACGGGGCAATGATTGTCTACCCTAGACATGTCACCAGTCTCATTTCCCCCAAAACGATAGAAGATCACGATCTATCACAGCGATTAAATGCATGCCAAGAGACGAGACGACCCATCGAGCTAATGCTCTGTACGAGGAACAATCTGAACCTTAAATACTACTTTCTGTGCAAATACA
>JAZHYW010051144.1:0-52070 GCA_037355805.1 Ixodes ricinus
GAACGTGATCGTCCGCCATTTGTGATAGCAGACGATGTTTCGCCGGAAGCACTTGGAGACATCCGGATTTTGAACCTGTGCGAATACACGTTGCGTTCGATTTTTATCGTGCTTCATATGTTATTTCGAATTGTTTTGCTCGCAGTTTTATGTGGATTTCCCGTGATTTGCGGTACACCTTTCGAGTTTGTTGGCGAGTCGAGAGATGGCGATGAGGTCTCTCGTACGGCGTCTGACGTCGTGTCTAGAGGGCTTATTTTAATTAATTGCGCTTTAATTGGGACATTTCAAGTTTATATACCATCGGAGAGTTGTATTTGGTTCGACGTAACCTCGGAAAAGCGTACCGGTGTTCCACTTTGGCGCTGGGAAGCCGTGCTCGTTGGTTTACATCACTGCGGGGTGGTATGTGCTCTTGGAGTTCAAGTCTCGAAGGACTTGAAATTAAAAGACAATTGGGGGTTATCGCTTCTCGGCCTTTTGGCTAAGATCAAAGTGTCTTGTCTTTCTTGTCAGGTTTGCTGCGTTGCGAAGATCTGTTTGGTGCGTGCGGATTTCGTTGGGCCTCGGTTCGCTGCGTCGCGGAACCGTGTCGTTGCGGCCTCAGGCTGCCTGCTGACCTCGGTCCCGCTGCCTGCTGACCTCGGTCCCGCTGCCTGCTGACCTCGGTCCCGCTGCCTGCTGACCTCGGTCCCGCTGCCTGCTGACCTCGGTCTTGCTGCCTGCTGGCCTCGGGGTGGCCTGGCATCCGGGGACCTGCCGCCTGGTGCCTGCCGGCTGCCAGACGGCCTTTGAACCACTCGGCTTCACACAGCCCCCTGGCCTGCCCTCCTGCTGCGGCTGTCCTGACTCCTGGCTCCCCGTGGCAAACCATCCTGGCACGCACAAGGGCGAACATGCTGGTCTTGTCGCCCTAGGTGCCACCCCAGATGATGCATCCCCCCAGGGCTGCTCATCTGTCTTGGACCACGGTCCAAGAGGGGCGACCGGCTACCCGACTTCTTCTATTGAGGAGCCGGGGAACCGGTACCCCGGAGGGAGCCCAGGCCCCCTAAGTCCTTCTTTTGAGGACCAAGGTGAGTGCCAGAGCCCCTCCTCCATGACGCAGGGTGAGTGCACCCTGGTTCTCACGAGCCACAACGAGTCCAGGATGGTGGACACGGGGGACTCGGCACGCTATGAAGGTGAGTCCTGGTGTGCTGAGTCTATGGCAACACCGGGTGTTTCGCATGAGACACCAGCCTGCAGAGCGGAACGACCACCTTCCGCCACAGAGCTAACGGTGTCTGCCTGTAGCCTCCCCAGTGCCCAGGACAGCCCGCAGCTGGCGGCAATGGAGCCCACGTCCCAGGAGGGCCCCAGCCGCCCGGACCAGCCCACAAGGGAGGGCGATATGCTGGTAGTGCGGTTCCCAGTACCGAAGGCCTTCTTCTGCACGGAGGGCAGCTGCAAAGCTGCATACTCCTCGACGTCCTGGACGTCACAGCGCCAGTCGCTGCAGAGACACCTTGAGCAGGAGCACCGGATAATGATCAAGGCCACACAGAATGTGTGCTCCATCTGCAGAAGGGTACTGGGAACGAGGCCCACGTCGCACAGGTGCATCGCAGGTGCCGTCCGCTCACAGCTGCCGCTGGCGGCGGCCCAGCATCACAGGTGTGACGAATGTGAGGAGGCTTTCCCCTCACGAAAGGGCCTCGACAACCACAAGAAGCGCCACCGCCGAGACACGGCTAGGATGGCACGGGTGAGCGCTCTCCCCGCTGTCGGCACGAGCACACCAGGGGCACGAACGAGCAGCGCGACTCGCCCGGAGCCGTCACGAGAGCCCGACCCAGTGGAGCTGCCGGGCGACATAGTGAGCCCAGAACCACCACGGGATCCTGCCCCTGGGGAGCCCGAGGGATCCTTCCCCACGGCAGAACCAGCACCAGACGAGGGTGGTTCCAGCATTTCTCTTTCAGGCAGCGTTGGTGACTCGGCCAACCCCATAATTGACGAGACTACTCTTTCAGGCAGCGTTGGTGACGTCGCCAACTCCACAACTGACGAGATTACTTTTTCTGGCAGCGTTGGTGACGCCACCAACCCCACAACCGACGAGACCCAGCGGGAGCTGCCACCGCTCGACGCATCGAGAGCCCAGCCAGGGAGCGGCTACGCAGCCCAAGTGACCATTGACCGGGACCCTACAGAGCACAGTGCCACTGCACGTCCGCCTGACGACTCTTCGCAACAAGCGGCACCAGCGGGCCCAGGAGACGACGACTACCCACTGGCGGCCCACCTCACTGCAGTTCTCCACCTGCAGTCACTACCAGAGACCCCGGAATCCTGGTCTAGATTCCAGACGATACTGGAGGGGGCAACAGAGGTGGCCGCCAAGACTGTAAAGCTCCCAGACCAGACCAAGCAGGATGGCCCCCGGCGTCCCATCAACCCCGAGGATCCCCGAGCTATCCAGCGACTGTACCGGAGGAACAGGAGACAGGCTGTCCGGCTGATAACCGATGGCCAGTCACCCCGGTGCGCCATACCATCGGCAGAGGTGGAAGCTCACTTCCGCGGGGTTTGGGAGCTCCGCCGGGCAGACACGAGCCTCCTTGTGGAGCGGGAGCCGGCTGGCGACGAGCTGCCGCTTGACCCGATGACAGAACACGAGGTACTGTCAAAGGCCCGTCGCTGTGAGAATACGGCACCTGGGGACGACAGGCTGACCTACCACCATTGGTTAGCTGTCGATCCCGATTGTCGTTTCCTCACAGCGGCATTTAACATCTGCCTTCAGTACAGGGCCATCCCGGATTCGTGGCGGCAGTCCCGCACTATCCTAGTCCCCAAGAAGGGTGACCCAGCCGAGATCACCAGTTGGCGCCCGATCTCGCTCCTGAGAACGGCCAGTAAACTGTTCTCGGGAGTTCTGGCAGCCCGTCTGCAGGCGTGGCTGCTGGAGCACGATGTCCTGAGCAGGACGCAGAAGGGATTCCTGCCGTACGATGGTGTGTTCGAGCACAACTACGTACTGCAGAGACGCATGGACGAGGCACGGACCACCAGCGGGGATCTCTGCGCAGCATTCCTGGACTTCAGCAATGCGTTTGGCTGCGTCCCCCACAATGCCATCGTGGACGCGGTGCGCGGAGTGGGTGCAGGTGAGGCCTTCGCAGAGCTGGTCCAGGACATGTACTACGAGAGCAGCAGCAGCGTTGTGACCAACGACGGCTGCACGGATCCCATCCCGATGCGCTGCGGCATTCGACAGGGCTGTCCTTTGAGTGGATTGCTTTTCAATCTGGTCGTGGACCCCGTCATCCGGAAGGTGCAGGGCACAACTGCCGACCACCGGATACTCGCCTACGCGGACGACCTGACCCCCTTGGCTCGGGACCCGGCGAGCCTGCAGGCGAGCATCAACCTGATTGAGGAGGAAGCTGGGCGACTGGGCCTAACCCTCAACGCTGCCAAGTGCCGCAGTCTGCACTTGAGCGGCTGCTCGCCTGTGGGACTCAGGGGCAGCCAATTCCTTGTGAATGGCACCCCCATCCCTGTCATCAGGGACTTCGAGGCCTTTGCCTACCTCGGCAGGCCAGTCGGGTTCAACATCCTGCAAGACGGATCGGACGTGGACGCAGCCATCCAACTGGGCACCAGGATCCTAGGCTCCATGCTGGCCCCATGGCAAAGGCTCGACGCCATCAAGACGTTCCTCTATCCGGCGCTCCACCACCTGATGAGGACAGGGACCGTCGGCAAGACTGAGTGGGCTAGACTGGACGAGGCGCTCCGGCCACTGATCAAGCGGACTCTGTACCTGCCACCTGGAGCATCAAATGACTACATCTACGGCAGCAGCAGGGCCGGGGCCTGCGGGATCCCCTGCGCGGCAGAGACGAGCGACGTCTGCCGGGTGGACTCTGTGTTCAAACTGCTGACCTCGCGGGACCCGGAGGTTGCCCGGATGGCTCTGGACGACCTGATGGGCATTGTGAAGGCGAGGCTGCGGCGAGACTGCGACCTGCCCGACGCGGAGCTCTACCTGTCGGGCCACAACGAGGGAGATTTCCGGATGCCCGCAACTCAGCTGCGAAGCGTCTGGACGGAAGGGAGGAAGGCGTCGGGGCGACTCAACGTAGCCTGGGAGCTGGGACCGGAGGGAGCAAGCATCACAGTCGGGAGCCAAGTAATCACCCCTCGAGGGCGATCGAAGGTGATGCATTCTCTCCGATTCCAGCTAGCCCAGCTGAAAGACGCCAGGCTTCACGCCCTGCCCAACCAGGGGAAGGTAATGGAGTGCGTCGCCGCCGACCCTGCAGGTTCCCACTTCATCCGGACGGGTTTGTACACCCGCTTCGCAGACTGGCGTTTTATTCACAGGGCTCGTCTCAACCTGCTCCCCCTTAACGGCGCCCAACCCTGGAGGCGTGGCGGTGACCAACGGTGCAGGCGTTGTGGCTTCGCCAGCGAGACCCTGCCGCACGTCCTCAACCATTGCATGCGGCAGTCCCAGGCCATCACCCAGCGCCACAACAATGTCGTTGAGCGTGTCAAGAAGGCAAGTGCAGGCCGCTTCACTCTCGTTTCAGAGAACGCAGCGGTGGGGGACACGCATCTCCGACCTGACCTGGTGCTGGTGCGTGGCGAGGAGGCAGTGGTGGTGGATGTCTGCATACCCTTCGAAAACCGGAAGGAGGCCCTGGTCCAGGCGAGGAGGACCAAAGAAGAGAAGTACCGCCCCGTGATCGACCACCTGCGGCGGCGGTACCAACGGGTTACAGTGGAGGCGGTGGTTGTTGGGGCCCTGGGCAGCTGGGACCCTGCCAACGATCGCTTCCTCAAAAACTCTGTTCCAGGTCCTACCTCAAGAGGATGAAGCAGATGGCCGCCAGCGACACCATCCGGGCCTCCAGGGACATCTACGCGGCCCACATCGCAGGACCCACGCGATGACCGGAACCAGGAACGAAGCAGGGAGAAGAAAGAAGATGCATGTTAATTAAGGCACCTTATTATTATTTTTTTTTTTGCCTATAGTATTGTTTAGATATAAGAAGACAAGTAGTATTGTATAATGTAGTGCATGACCCCATTTCCTTTTTTTTCTTATAGTGATTGTTTAATTTCTTGTGTATTTCGTCATTGTAAACGTAGATAAGGCTGATGATGGTGTAACTCCTTTTTTTTTAAACTTAGCTATGTATGAGTGAATGCATGATCACAACGTCCTGTAAACACCATCATCCTGTGTGGTATCATTGTACGAAAAACCCAAAAACATGAATAAAATCTGTTCTTATCAGCTTAATATCTGATACGGGTCCTATTTGGACCCAAGATATTAATCTTATTTTTGGAATGCGGCGTAGTGCTTGAGGTTTACCTCACCTATGCCACGGGTTGGCCCGGTATTGCACTGCCTCCGGGATCGGCCCACCCCCTCACGGGGGAAATTCACTGAATCAAAAGACAGAATCACGAATACCACACTACTCTCGTACAGCTGAGGTATATGTCCTGGCATGGTGAGCAATTCCAGTGGAACTGGAGGCCAGTGCGTCGCGAGTGATGTGTTGCGATAAAGTTCTGTATGATTGAGTTGGAAGTCTCATATTTCTGTGCTATTTGCTCATTCTGAACAGGATCCCTGGTGAACGGTGATGAATTAGTTTCCAAGACTGCATTCTGACTGAAGAGAAATCCTTGAAGCTGTTCTGAGGGTTCATCTTTGTGACCTGTGGCAAGCCATACCTCCGTGGATCAGCAGAGTTGTGTGGATGTGCTGTGCCATGAACACTGTGTCAAGGCCCTTGTTGCAGTGTTGAAGACAGGGTGCTCCTATCAAGTGACATGTGAAGTGTCAGCATTGACAACAATAATCAGTAGCAGTGTGCCTTCAAACTCTTCGTCACAACTTTGAAAGTTGTGCTCCTGTGAGGTGTCAGTGTTGGTGACAAGAGCAGCAGCAGCAGTGTGCCTTTCAGTGCATGTTGCAAGCTAGCTCACCTGTGGCTAGCTAGACCACCTGACTTGCCAAAACTGATAGCACAGTGATGCCTCCTCCCTCAAAGCTGTATTTAACATCTACGTCAGCCACCATCACATGCTAGCTGTCTGGAGGAGTCATGGACCATCCTCCTCTGCAAGAACGACCGATCAAGAAGATCTGCAAACTAGTGCTCTGTGGCTTTTAGCTGCATAATTGCAAAGCCGTACTAGAGTAATTCACCTCTTTGCTTCAGTAGTGGCTGTGTAAGCACTGTAAACTATCTCAGTGTCAGAAGGGCTTCCTGCCTTATAGTAGTGCATTCAAGCACAACTTTGTGTTGCAGGAGAGTGGTAGTGTGGACCTGTGGGAAACAAGCACGCTTTGCAAAAGCAGTTGCATTAGCTTCGACCAAGCTCGCGTGCCTTGTTTTTTAATAATTAAAAACGACCACAGCATTGTTGAGTGATGAATGCCATCTGGCCTTGACACGGTCGAGGTCGCTCAAAATATTTGCGAAATATTCAATTTGACATGTTCTTTTCTCAGTAAGCATGCATTGTCTGCAGCAAAATTTTTCCTGGCAACCTTTTTATGGGTGTCCTATCTGCAAATTTTTTCTGAAGTATTGTCTAAACCTTCAGTTAAGATAGTTGCAAAAAGTGATGGGCCACTTTTCATTCCCACTTGACCAATATTTAGGCATGCTATGAATCTCTGTACAGTTACCATCAATATAAAGGAGAATATGCAGAGAGTGCGTACTCGATCGGATGTGCAAGGTGGAAGAAACGCGCTCCTGTGAAAATTTGGCACCTACTTGCAAGGGCACTGCAGGGCGGATCATTTGTTGCTCGCATGGAAGTCCTCATATCGGATGGCCACTGTATACATTGCCCACCACAATGCACCCAGATTCCAGAACCTTATTACAATGGGAGCAACAATTTGTCGAAAGGCGACCACTCCAAAAAAATAATGTTCCCTCTGTTTTCACGGTTTGCACATCAATAAATGGTGCGAATCTGCTCTCTTGGGAGTAATGTACAGTGAGAATTGGCAACGAGTATGCTAATGACCTCGCCTCACTGTAGACGCGAATCAACATTGTGGTGGCTCTGTCGTCTCCACCAGTTGGCAGCTTTGCAGATTGAACCATTGTTTATTTGGAGAGGAAATGCCCACTACGAGCCATTGTTCAGAGCTGTGTAAAAATATCAGGACTGCACCAATCCACTTGCCTGCCCCTTTGCCAATAAAGCTTCACAAATCATGCACTGGGAATAGCGAAATATTTTTCAAACTTGCTTTGCATACCATTGAAGCCTTGGATTTTCTTTTAATTCACTTGGAGTTGTATGTCAAAGCAGCGAATATTTGCCCGGTAAAAGGTATATAGACATACTTTTTAGCTGCAGTACGAGTAGGGTTCCGCGTTTTCTGTTTCTAGTTTTTCGAAATTCGTCGTACTTTTTTCAGTGTTTATTTTAAAAATCAATTTTCGTTTTTTTTGGCGTATATTCATGCCCACAAAAGTTTGTCGGCTTCTTTCCGTGAATATAAAATAAACACCAACGGACACCGGATCAGATGATCCTTCTAGCTCTGATATTTGCGATGACTCTCAGAATAACTGCGCAGGTACATTGAAAAATTAATGGACACTTTATTTGGCAAATGTGTGCAACTGTAAAAGAGACAGGAGAAAGACAATGAAGTACAAATAAGTCGGATACGAAGCATGTGCCGAAACAACATGGAACTTCACCTTCTGTACATCAGGATTACGTGATCTTATTATAGTACACACACTTGTACTTTTCCAGGTTCTCGTTGATCGGCACTCTTTCCTGTACTTTGACCCTGAGCTTCGAGAATGCCCCTCAACGCTAACACTGGCAGGCTGAGGAGATGAAGCACTGCTTGAGCCAAAATCGGCCGATCAACCAATTGTGACTGCCAAAAGAGAGACGGTGCAACGTTTTGAAGCACGACACAACATGCAGAGTCAGTCTTCCCTACAACGAGTTTGAAAACGCGCGTACATGGCGAAGTCATTGGGCATTTCGGACTTCACGTTCCGATCGATGATGCGCGCATTAAACCAAAACGTCGTGATGCCATCCGTGTATCCCATACATTCGGACACGTTTCGATATACACTGTCGTTCCACTTTTTTCACCACGGCTCTGCGGTACAACTGGAAGGTCAAAGTGACCTTTTCCGTTTAAAGCTGAAGTTTAGAAAATGGATTCGACGTACTCTTATTGGTTTTTACCTGTTTAATCGAAAATGCCGAACCTAAGAACTGATCTTTTTCGGTTAAAACTGAATTTACGAAAATGGATTCAGCGCACTTTTATCGGTTTAAACCAAAAACTCCGAACCCAAGATGTGGTGCACAAATTATTACTTGCAAGTCGTTGACCTAAAGCATTGACCTATACTAGACAAAGGTGTTGTAGTCTTTACTAAAAACGGTTTAGACCAGAATAAAACTAAAAATTGGAGTATGTTTATTCCGCCGAAGGTTAGTCTGTCTCAGTAGGCGTCTCGGCTGTAGATCAGCTTTGCCAGATGCAGCAATGTGTAGCACGCAGTGCTGTGACTCACGACCGTACGCCGGTACGATGCTCATCCAGATCGAAGACGGACAGCGGTGGGGATTGAATCCTGGGTTCTGCAGAGTGAGCTTTCGCTCCACGTGCTGCGAGCTGGTGTGCGCGAATCCCGTGGAAAAGCTCACCGGTGAAAAACTCGGCGCAGAACCGGGCGGATGCAGAAGGAAAGCTCACCGATTTTTTTTTCTTCTTTCATATGGAGGCTGTCGGATCATGAGTAACATACATCAATTTATTATCATTAAAATTCGTCAGTTTTGTAAAAGAAAAATGTTATTTTTGTAATACGTGTTGAAGGGATTGTCCGGTAGAATTTTGTATTCGAGAAAACAATTGAATATCATTGTTATTGCCTCGAGACCCATCGTAGGTGCAATATCTGAATTTTATATGCCCCTCTGCATGAGTAATTAAATTTATACTGCTCCAATCGGACTCTAGCGTAAACGCTGCTTTCGGTAGCAACATTGGAGCTCTGACGTCACACAACACAAAGCGAGCATTTCTGTCTCGTCGTTTACCTACGAGTGAACGCCTCAGCGTGCTTCGTTTTTGTTGTTGTGCTGGACTTGTTTCGTGGTTGGGTGCGATTTTTGTTGCGCGGTTGGGTGCCACAACCGCCGGGCAGCATACGCCAGCCAAGACATGACGTTCCGCACTTTTCCGCGAGACGTGCAGTGACGAGCAAAATGGACCGTCGCCGTGCGTAGGGACTGCGCTCCCGTCAAGATCGAGATCCCGCTTATGCAGCAATCATCTCACAGAAGAGAGCTACGAGCTGAGCTCTAAGCGGACAGAAGGCTCGTAAGCTGAGGTGTGATGCTGTGCCAACGATATTAAACTACGTCCATCCACTCCTCGCCCAAATCGGATCAATCAATTTGATTATGCAGCGAAACCGAAACCAACAGCTAGACCACCTGAAAGCGATGCCAGAAGTTGTATTTAGCACACGTGCGGCCACATTCTGTTTGACCCGCATGTGAAAATAGAGCGTGGCTACGATTCACCAAGCACGTCCAAGTCAAGCGACGACATGCATGTGAACGATTCGCCGTTTGCCTTCGACCCGCGGACATCGCCTCTGAGGAAACGACCCGCAGCCTCATCACTAGGGCTCCGTGTTTTCGGATAAATCCGAAAAACTCCGAGAAACACCCGCCGGTAAAATTTTGGTCAATTCAGATTTATCCGATAAACTCCGAATGTTTATGGGCCGAATGCCTACCCTCCCCCCCCCCTCCCGCCAATTTTTTTTAAAATTTGATTTGAACGGAGTTAATAGTCCTAGAAAATGGCACCATAATTATCTTTCAAAACTCAGACAGTTGTCAAAACGGGTCTTGCCGCTTGTCGCGTCGAGGTTGATTCAGGGCAACAGGTCATTGTACAGTCGGGTCACGACAAAAGCCACTCTTTTGGTTTCCAGTTTCAGCCATGCGATTTGTGATTTAGAGAAAGGAGAAGCTATGTTTTTGTAAAAGTGAAAGCTATGGACCATAGAGATTGTATTAAATAGAGAAAAGGGACAGTTGAAACTCTCTATTACATTCTTAACCACTCCACCTCGCGCGGCCGCGGGCTAAATTGATAGAATAGGATGGGATAACTTCGAGCTTCGTAGCGACTGCCCCCGGGAGTTTATTGATTTTAAGGTATCGACGTTCTGGGACAAATTAATATTGCCAATGGCAATGGCACCAATGTCAAATTTAAATGAAGAAATTTTAATCGATACAAGCGCGTTTTATTTTTTATCTGGCATACGTTTACACACGGTTATTATTTACATATTTATGTTCAATAGGAAACACTCGAAATTAAACTCCGAATTTCGGAGAATTGGGAATCAAACAAATATAAACTCCGAATCTTCGGAAAAAAAATAAACTCCGAAAAACACCCTCCGAATTCGACGAAAAATAAACTCCGAAAACACGGAGCCCTACTCATCACCTATCCAGTGGATCCGCAGAGATGCGTACCTAGTTGCCGCTTCAGAGGCGAAATCTGCATCCTTTGCTTTGCAAGCGCTCCTAGTTCGATCGGCGGCCGTCGCAGTTGTGTTTGCGCGAAACGGCATACGTTTGCTCGAAGCTTATGGCTGTTTTCGAGTAATATCCTGCTAAAAAGCGTGACTTCCTTTGCACACGCATAGGAACTGCATTAAAAGAACAGTATTTCAGTAGGGTTCAGCCTAGGAGACTATATAATTCGAAACAAAATACAAGACATCCATCGACCAACGCTTGTTATCCCGACCATCCGACAAACCTTTGCATTTTGTGACGTCACGCAGCAGCTACGGATGTGAGCCATTGACACTGGCGAAATTCGGGGTGCAGTTTCGTACATACGCTCATGAAAGGTTTAATTATTAACGGGAGATCATATATCAAAATAAAAATGACGTTTGTGTATATGAAGGCTCCCTCGACGTAACGAGCGCAAAAACTTAAGTACTTCCGGTTTCGACCGGACAATCCCTTTAGCTTATTGGGCATATTGCTTCCAAATGAATAATTACGGGTGACTGTTTTCAGTGGTTTACTCTCCACGAAACGAAAGCCTAACTGAAAACTTCATAAACTTGAAGAACAAGAAAAAGTTCAAAAACTTAATAATGTCTGTTTAAAACCTAAAAAGCAAAACTGTAAATACCGAAATCCGAAAGTCGTGCGCAACAACACGCTGCCTGAAATTCTCTTTGAACCTTTTGTCAACCTTTGAAAACAGGATAGAATGGTCAGATAGAATATCGATATTGCTTTTCTTCACGGACATGCACGTTTTCTAGCCGTTCGTGCTGGTTTTTTCACACGTTGCCTTCAGAAAGTCGAATTACTACACCCTTTTGGGGCGAACTACTCGTGACCTTCATAGCTGATCAGTCACCGTTCTGTAAGGTAGCGAATTAGGCGAGTTGGTAAACGTTATACCTTCTAGCCACCATAGTTATAACTTATACATCATGAAAACAGCTCGAACGACGAGGGCGAATTGAAGACAAGAAACACGGCACACCGAAGCTGTTCTCGCAGCTAAAGTTTTATTAGTGAAACAAAAAAGAAAAGAGCCTAGCCGACACTGATTACATCAACAAACACCTACACGTCTATCAGGCACCAAACAATCTTCGGAGCTCAAACTGTTTACACACCGACGGCGCACTGTCAAGCTGTATATCAATTATTTTCTTTTTTAAGGGTGCCCCATGCTCTGACTTTATACTTGCGGCGTGATTAATAGACAGAGTGGGCGATTACTAATTCCCGAGGAATTAGTGAATATGCCCAATAAACTTCAAGAATATTACAAAAAAAAAGACGATTATCTTTTTTTTTTTAATTGCCACGTGTGACGCTCAATCCGCTAAGCTAAGAAAAATAAAAGTTTCGGTAAGCTTTTTTCCGCGTCTGCCGGTTTTGAAGGTGAGCCTTTCTCCGGTGAGCTTTATCCGGTGAACTTTTCTCCGCCGCCCGGTGTGCGCTAGCCCACGCGCCCCTCTTTGCAATGGCAGATGCTCTACAGTTGCGCTGCGACGTTACAGCAAGCTCTCCCGGTTTGTCTGCAAAATGAGTCCTATGCATGCAAAATCGCAGTTTGCCCGGCCTGTGTACCGAGAAAATATGCATACAAAGAAAAGAACACGTCGAAATAAACGCTTCTGAAGGAACTCTTCTGCAAATTAAGATTATAAAGATGCCCCATTAAACGCAGTATTGCTTCTATACATAAAAAGAGATGGCGGAGATTACCGCAGCATGATTAATTAAATGGCGGAGTATATCCATTCAATCACATTTACAAACAGATAGAGATATGCTCATTCCGGGAGGTGCTGCCATCTATCGAGGAGGATTGAAGTTATAATCTTGAGGGGATAGCCAAATAAATTGTTTCGAGCTCCGCTTTTTGAATCTGAGTGTTGACTTGCGCCGCCTAGTCAAATTTATAAAATTGAAGACATATCTTTCTTTTGGCTTTCCTCCGCTCTTTACGTGAGTCGAGCAAAGAACAACCCGTGGTCACAATACCGCATCGAGGTCACGAATCCGTCAGTAGTGAAGTTCTTGCGAATAAATTGCCCGAACGTAGATTTCTCATTGGTCGACAGCGCTTGTGTACAAAAGGCTGAGACGCTGCGTCGAATCATTTGCCAAGAAGGCTCCCGCTTCAAACAAGGGTCCCCTTTGAGCAACATCAGTCCCCACTGAAATCGGAACATTCGTTTGAATATTCGAGCCATAAAGAAAAGACACGTACCGGGAGGTGCTGCCATCTAGTGGGTACATTTGAAGTTATTCTCTCTTGGCATGGCCTCCGAGGTCCCTAGCGCGCGAACGCTTCTCCGGCCGTCCCATTCGTGCGGAGAGGGCGTAATCGGAAAAGAGAAGGAGGCGGCGTCTATCCGCGGGGAGGCGCTCCCAACCCAGTCATCGACAGCATGGCGCAAGGCAGAAGAGTTCAAAAAGTCTGTTACGTCGAGTTACTGCAACTTATACTTACAAATATTTGTGTATTGTGGTAGAACGGTGAACAGCTGCTCTGGGGACGTAGATAGACAATTTGTGATGCTTATTTAATTATTTAATTTGAGATATTCATCTGGACATGTTGCGGCTAGTGCTACAAGCGCGCCTTTTGATGTATTTCATTGCAATCTGTAGCACGTATAAAATTCCAGAAAAAAATGAGCTCCGTACATAGAAAGTTCGTCATTTCCCTAAATAAAAATAATCATGCTGCAATTTTTTATTATCTTCGCACGTTGTTTGGCGCAGCTCTTTGAGCCTGGGCACGAGGTTTGATACTGTATAGCAGGGGTGGCTAGGCTCACCCGGCCTGAGAGCCGCAAACAAAACCACGAAACTTCCAAGAGCCGCGAAGGGGGTGAGTGAGGGGGGAGAATTTTTGTTTAGAGCAATATAACAACGATACTCGAAATACTTTCAATCTATCCGAGTTAAAAGCAGTCCAACTGTACGTACAGGTAGCAGTAGCACAAGACTACCAAACCGCAACCTGTCTTTCAATTTAAAACCCGTTTCATTTTTATTTTAGAAGTGCGGGGAGGAGGGGGGGAATGTTAGAGGAGGGTGCCGCGAGCCGCACTTTAACAGGCGAAGAGCCGCAGCTTGGCCTTCCTGCTATATAGTAAAGTCCGTGTTGTCCTTCTTTTAATATTTTTAATATTTATTACGCAATTTTTCGCGGGTCGTATTGCGGTGTTTGCTTCTACTAGAAGTACCTTTAAGCCGGGGTCACACTGCTTATACATTATACACAAGACAGTCTGCAGATATCCAGTCACCACGATATCCATGGTTCAAATGCCGCGTGCCAAGTGTCTCCTTGAACTCGTTGCCTTGCGGCATTCGAAGCTCAGATCTCGTGGTGACTCGAGTTTGAATCTGTTTGCAGACTGTCTTTTGTATGATGTACAAGCAGTGTGACCCCGGCTTTGGGGAAAAACTTATGGCGGTGAGGTACAACCACCTCGCAATGATTTCGCCATTTTTGTTTTTATAAACTTCGTGATAATTGTAGGCACTGATTGGAAAAGATGGGGCGTTATCTTGTAAACATCATGTGACACCATGATGTCAAGTGAAATTGCGACGTCACAAGACAATTTGAAGTCACGTGACTCTGACGTCACGATGTCAAGTGACAACACGGAGAGACCATAGCAGCTATTCCTGTAAAAACGCACAACACGTCAAATTAGCTTTGGAGAAAGCTGTTGAGGAGGATGAAGGAAAAGCGGTTCGGCAGTCTCAACAAAACAACCTTTTCTTTTTCTTCTCCCCCCCCCCCCATATTGGCAGATCTGCTTCCTCTACGTATCGCCAACTGCACTGCGTCCGCAAAGAAACCTATATGGCTAGCGCGTGTGTTTATAGTTTTAAAACATATACCTTGCTTTCAATCCATGTCCAGAAGTTGCCGAAAACAAAACAGTCCGGGGAGCCCGGGTGAACGCAAGATGAAGTACGACGACGCGACTGACACCATCCACCCGCGATGCCTGTGACTAAAAGTCTGCACGGGCCGATATTTCGAAGCCCGCCCCAGCCTGGCCCGTTGTCTATTGGGCCCGGACTTGCCCGCGGCCCGCTATTTCCGACAGTCGGCCCGGCCTGGCCCGAAGCTAATTTTCACGGACCAGCTGCGCTTTATTTTAGCCCAGTATGAAAAGCCCACAAATTGCGCGCAGCGACCCCGGAAGTGTATTTTACGAGGGGGGGGGGGGGCTAGCGGTCGAAAGGGTAAAGGGGGGGGGGGGAGGGGGGTGAATTCAAACTAAAAAAAAAAACAGTTATTACCAAGATTTCACTGTTTATGGAAGGTTAATTATCATTTCCTATACCGTGTGTCCTTACATTAATCAGAAATTCTCGTCACAAAGCAATGAAATGCTTTCGGAAATTAAATCCAAAAGCCAGCGTCCGGTGCTCGGTGGCTCTCTGAGGCAAAGCGCCGGCCTGCGGATCCCCTGGTGGTGGGTTCGAATCCCCGCAATCTGACGGAGGCTTATTGCAGAGAAGGTGCCCGAGCTTTTGGATGCACGTCAAAAGATCCCCAGGTGGTCGAACTTACTTCTCAGTCCTCCGGCTGGGGCGCGCCAGATGCCTGTCGTTGGTTTGGCGTGCAAAAGCCTCCGAATTTGACTTTCAAAAGCCAAATGGCCACCAAAAGCGGCCAGGAGATCCGACATACTTAACCGGGAGTTCACGTACGATGTTTCATTAGCCCTTTGAGGTGACCGCGCAAATTGGCTTGTTAACGTAGCTTGCTACGATTTAGTACAGAGGTGCCCAAAAATTGTAAATTCATTATTATTATTTTTTTTTTGAAGAATGAAGACATAAACCTTCTTAGTGAAAGAAAAGCATTTTTCTATAAGTAAATTTCCGCGGAATCTGGTTTTGTCGAAACTATCAGATGCTTTTTTGGGCAACTGAGGCGTTTATTATGACTGGAAAAATAGGTGGAATAAAAATAAAATGCAGTAATACATAACATTACCTTCCTTTCGCCAGAATTAACGCCATGGTGGCCCAAAATATTATTTAATGTTTACAAGCAAAATCTAAAAAAGGAAGCTTTTTTTGCTCACGTGAATTAATTTTATTATAATTTTACTGTTTACATCTACTACCTTACTACGTCTGTGTGCTAAATACCTTCTCAATCTATTACAAAACTGTTTTATGCGGTTATTTCATAGGGCCAACGAAACGTCGTGAACTCCGTGCAATGCAGTTCACGCGACCTAAGATTTCACAATCCCCTTTTGCCTTGCTACGCATGCGCACACACAAAATGGAAACAAAACCTGCAAGATTTTTGTAAATTGTGGGCGACTCTTGCTGCGATACGGTCCGCTGCTGCCGTGCCGACGTTTTTGGATATTTCCGGTGGCTGCTCCCTCTGACAAACTGCCAATTTCTTGGGTCCCCGCAACTACGCATCACGGAGCGTCCTTATGGTCGCCAGAATGATTAAAAGTGTAAAACTTTAAATACTGTTTTTTTTAGCGTTGCACTTGTTGAAAAAAAACAACAAAACAATCGTACATTCTCAGATGTTGAGATGTCCAAAGAAACCGTCCGCGGAATAAAGTGACAGACCTACAACTGCAGTTTCAGTCGAGTTACAGGGCGAAAAGAAGGAAGGCTGGGGAAGAGGAAGCAGATGAACTGCTGGTTGTTGTTGTTGTTAGAACGTTCTTTATTGCCCTGTTATATATAATATATGTATATATTGTAGCGAAGACGACGCTGTGCGATGGGACCGGGGAAGAAGACAACGATCGCGCGCGCCTTTTTTTGATTTTCGGCTAAGAGGCTGGGCAGACGGTAGTAAAAGCGGACCTGTCCTGACTCCCACCGCCTGGTCTTCCCTGTACGCTACAAGTGGTGGAGGTGCGGGCTTTCCCACCTACCTCGACGTCAACCGTGGAGCTGAGAAGCCGGGCCCTCACATCGACAACACCAATGCCGCATCCCTCTGTCGGAATGAATACCACTACAACTTCCACGGCCACCCAAGCCGACACCACGGCCCCATCGGTACTCACCGCTCGCCAACGTGAGCCTCCCTTATTCTCCGGAATCGGGGACGCCGACGTGGACGACTGGATTGACGCTTACGACCGCGCCAGTCGATACAATCACTGGAGCGATGTCACTAAACTGACCACCGCGGTTTTCTACCTATCCGATGTTGCAAAACTGTGGTACCTCAACCACGAGCAAGAATTTGACAGCTGGGCGACATTCGCTACCCGCCTTAAGGAAGTTTTCGGAAGACCTACAATGCGACAGATTGTGGCCGAGCGAAAGCTGTCCTCGCGGGCCCAGCAGCCAACGGAAACCTTCACGTCCTACATCGAAGACGTGCTGGATCTTTGCCGCCGAGTTGATATCAACATGACGGAACCCGAAAAGGTCCGTCATCTTTTAAAGGGAATCGCCGAGGATGTTTTCCAAGTTATCCTCGTGCATAATCCAACCACCGTTAGCAAGATTGTGGAAATCTGTCAGCAGTTCCAAGAACTAAAAACCCAACGCTTGACCTCAGCCGCTACAGTACAACGTCTTCCTGAGGTGAGCAGTATATCGGGGCCATCAACATATATCAACATCAACAGTTTGCGCCAGCTCATCCAGCAGATTGTTCGCGACGAGGTTTCGCAAGCTCTCCAACTCACACAGCCATCAACTACACCAACACAATCGGCACTCCGGTCCCTCGTCCAGAACGAGATTGCTTCTACCGTGCCTATATCCTCGCCGCTTCCAGCACCGGCACAGCCCATGCTGCCGACCTACGCAGAAATTGCAGCTTCACCTCCAATGCTCCGATCTCATTATCCTGCTGTAACCATGCCGTACGTACAACCCTTTGGATACACTCAACCACACCAGCAGGCTACTCGCCCACAGCTCTACAACCGCCCTACCTGCTATTACTGTGGCATACCAGGACACGTTATGCGCGTATGCCGTCGCCGCCAAGCCGAAGAGTCTGCAAACGTCCATACAAGCATCACTGCGAACCCCACCCATTATAACCAGACTCCCGGATACACCCGATCAAACTCTCCAACCACAAGGTTCGCCGGTAGTTCACCGGGATTTTCGCGTCGACAGTCGCCATCACCGCAACGTCACCGCTCAACGTCCCCTATGGTCCCATCAGGGTCCACTGCTCCATCACAAGGGGGAAACTTTTAACCGCAGCTCCTGAGGCACCAGCTGCGACATCTTCATACTGCTCAAGTCCTCATCAACCCCCTCTAACGTCGTCGTAATCCAAATTGAAAGTCAAAACGTACAAGCATTAATTGATACAGGCGCCTCTATTTCCGTTATGCACTTGGATCTCTGTCGACGCCTCAAGAAAGTCGTGACACCGTTTGAAGGTAATCTCAGAACTGCAGGATCAAACTTACTTAAACCCGTCGGACTTTGTACAGCACAGATTATAATACAGGGCCTATTATATTCAGTTCAATTCGTCGTCCTCTCATCATGCACACATGAAATTATTCTTGGTTGGGATTTCCTTTCTATTACTCATGCAATCATTTTTTGCGGGAATTCACAGCTTTCCCTCCAGGAGTTGCCTGATGACGACCAGCATGTTTCTGCGCTGGTAAACAAAGTACGAGCATCGGAAGACACTATTATTACGCCTCGAAGTTCATCTTTCATTCTCATTAATTGCTGTTCACTCTCACCGGGAGATTACTTCATCACGCCCACTTCTGCCTTATTGGAAAAAAGAGGTTTGCTCGTCCCACGTGGCATCGTACATATTGGTCCAGTGTCGACGTACATCATCATAATCAACGTTACACCCGAGTCCATTCTAATACCGGAGCACACAGTTCTAGGCACCGTAACATTGGCGACTGACATCAATATCATTGCCCTCAACGACACACCCTCCTCCCAACCGTTTTCCCAAAATCCTATCAAAGAAAATGATGCTTTCGATCGCCTTCCGAATACCATCGACAGGAACCTCACCGGTCATCAAAGAGCACAAATGCTAAGTCTCTTAAAATCATATCACAAACTTTTTGATCTAAATGACCTACCTTTAGGCACAGTTTCAACAGGTGAGCATACGATAGACACGCAGGGTCATAGTCCCATCCGAACACGTCCTTACAGGGTCTCAATGAAAGAAAGAGAGATAATAGAGCAACAAGTGACTGAAATGTTGCAAAAAGAAGTCATCAGAGAGTCTTCAAGTCCTTGGTCCTCTCCTGTGGTCTTAGTAAAGAAAAAGAACGGCAGTATTCGCTTTTGTGTGGACTATCGCCGCCTTAACAAAATCACGACCAAAGATGTGTACCCCATTCCACGAATTGATGACGCCTTAGACTGCCTCCAAGGCGCTGAATTTTTCACATCGCTGGATTTAAAATCGGGATATTGGCAGATTCCGATGAATTCAACTGACAAACCCAAAACCGCATTTATCACGCCAGATGGTTTATACGAATTCAATGTTATGCCGTTCGGCCTATGCAATGCCCCGGCCACCTTCGAACGCCTGATGGACACTGTTCTTCGAGGATTGAAGTGGCAAATCTGCCTTTGCTATTTAGATGACATTATTATTTTTGCACCAACGTTCCCAGTTCATCTGGAACGTGTGGCCACAGTTCTATCGTGCATTGCAAACGCGAATTTAAAACTAAACACCAAAAAGTGTCACTTCGCAGCGAGAGAAATCAAAGTGCTAGGCCACGTAGTATCGAATAAGGGTGTTCGACCTGACCCGGACAAAATTCGAGCTGTCACCGAATGTCCTATCCCCAAAACAATTAAGGAGCTTCGCAGTTTTCTAGGTCTTTGCTCATATTTTCGCCGGTTTGTCCGAGGATTCGCAACCATCGCCGCCCCTTACACACCTTATTAGACACAACAAAGCATTTTCATTGGACTCCAGAGTGCCAACATGCCTTCGATCAGCTCGTTACTCGTTTGACACAAGACCCAATCATGTGTCATTTTGACCCCTCAGCCCCCACTGAGATCCACACTGATGCCAGTGGTTATGGGATAGGCGCAGTCCTGATACAACGAAAATCACCCCAACTTGAAAACGTCGTAGCGTATGCTAGTCGCACCCTCTCGAAGGCTGAACGTAACTATTCGACAACTGAAAAAGAATGTCTAGCAATTATCTGGGCTACTGCCAAATTTCGACCATACCTGTACGGCCGGCACTTCAACATCATCACGGACCATCACGCCCTTTGTTGGCTCATGTCATTAAAGGACCCCTCTGGACGTTTGGGACGCTGGTCACTTCGACTACAGGAGTACGACTTTTCAGTGACACATAGATCCGGACGCAAGCATCAAGACGCCGACGCTCTTTCACGTTGCCCTCTACCGACGATCGAAACTCAAGACGACGACAACCCCATCGCATTGGCTTCTCTCTCTCTCGATACGGTGGCACAAGAACAACTTCAAGATCCTGGTACTGCCGCCCTTGTGCAACATATCACAGGTACATCCACTTCCGACAACCGCAAGTTTTGCAAACGAGCGCGACATTTTTCTGTTCGAGATGGCCTCTTGTACCGCCGTAACTACTCCACCGATGGTCAGCGATGGTTATTAGCACTACCTCGCCAACTTCGTATAGATGTGCTACGGTGCTTCCATGACGATCCAACGTCTGGCCATCTTGGCATCTCGAAGACCTACCAACGTGTACGTGGCCGATATTACTGGTCCGGCATGTATCGCTCCATACAAAAGTATGTTCGTTCTTGCCTGCTCTGCCAACAACGGAAACAACCGCCCCAGCAGCCCGCTGGCTTGCTACAACCCATACTTGTTCCCGAGAAACCATTTGAACGAGTGGGAATTGACCTGTATGGTCCTCTTCCCAAATCATCGCAAGGAAACCACTGGGTTGTCGTCGCCATTGACCATCTGACACGCTACGCTGAGACTGCCGCCCTGCCCCACGCAGATTCTCACGAAGTCGCATCCTTTATTTTACATAGTATAGTACTGCGGCATGGATCTCCTCGCGAGCTACTCAGCGACAGGGGAACAGTTTTTCTATCCCAAGTTGTCGAAAACATTCTAACAGAGTGTAATGTTATTCATCGTTGCACGTCCGCCTATCACCCCCAGACCAACGGCCTTACGGAACGTTTTAATCGCACACTTTCAGATATGCTTTCCATGTATGTCTCCCAGGACCACGACAACTGGGACCGTATACTACCTTTCATCACTTTCGCCTACAATACCGCCACTCAAGACACGACACACTACTCCCCTTTTATCCTCACATATAATCGCGAAGTGTCATGCACGCTGGACACAATCCTGCGTTATCGACCAGATGTTACCGAGCATACCACCTTTGCCGAAGACATGAACCGCGCAGAAGAATGTCGGCAGTTAGCTCGTTTTCGCACATCTGAGCATCAGAACCACGAAAAGCACCGTTATGATGACCATCACCGTTCCGTAACCTACAACAACGGTGATTTGGTGTGGGTATGGATGCCCATGAAACAGCCTGGACTTTCTTCGAAACTTCTTCGCGAATATCATGGCCCTTACAAAGTCCTAGAATCAACATCACCAGTCAATTACAAGGTGGAACCCGTCCCCCTCCCAGCGACCGTCGCCGTCACCATCGAGAGATCGTTCACGTGTCACGGATGAAGCCCTACTTCTCCTCAGACCCCCAACTCCTTCTGCCAGGATGCACCATCCTGATGGGGGGGGGGGAGATTGTAGCGAAGACGACGCTGTGCGATGGGACCGGGGAAGAAGACAACGATCGCGCGCGCCTTTTTTTGATTTTCGGCTAAGAGGCTGGGCAGACGGTAGTAAAAGCGGACCTGTCCTGACTCCCACCGCCTGCTCTTCCCTGTACGCTACAATATATATATACATATATACCATACACACATATAATGCACCATTGTCGTCTGCATCGGTGCGGGCCTCAGGATCTGCCATTGCCGTCACGGCGGTCTGGGTGGGTCTTGGTCCCAGCGCCTTCGGCTGCTGCAAAGTCGTCCGCCGGGGCCGTCGTTGTCGTAGACGAACTCTGCCAGCTTTGTTCACAGCAGGGAGACGATCGTCTTGTCACGACTAGTGGGCAGAATCCAATCGACATACGTCGCCGGACGGATCTCGTCTGGGAGTTCCTCCAGTTTGGTTTTCCGAAGGCGGGCGTGGCGCTCGCACTCCCAGACAACATGAGCAACCGTCGCGGTCCTCCCGCGCCGGCGACACGCCCCCTCGTCGGAATCGTCGCCGAACAACTTATGGCGCAGCGCCGGGGATAGGACAGTGTTGGTCGCGAGGCGGCGGACGAGGGTCTGAGTGCTCCTCGGTAGGTCATTCGGCATCGGAGGAACGGGACGCAACTGCTCGTCCGGACGTTCCTCCCGCTCCTCACGAAGGTGCCGTAGGGTTCTCCGTCTTCGCTGTTTAGCACTTTCCTTGACGACAGACGGGTCGGCCGGGCCGGCTGCCTCGCCAGCTGAGTTGTGGAATGCGTTCGGCGCGGATGCCATGTGGCGAACTGCTGCTCGCGCCTCGCTGTGGGCCCACTCATTGCCGTCGTTACCCGCATGCGCGGGCACCAGGAAATAGTAGCTTGGATGTTGAGCTTGTTTCGAAGTTTTAGGAACGCGGCGAGCAACTCGCCGACTATTCCCGTGTACGTTGAGGGGCTCCCGCTCGCTCGTCTGCAAGTTTCGTAAGCGCGGGTCGAGTCGGTGAACAGTAGGAGCCTGTATGGGATGTCTGTTGGTGCAAAAGTTTGAAGAACCCACTGGGATGCTCGGAGAAGTGCCATGAGTTCCGCTTGCGTAGTGTCGACGTCTTCAGTGGTCGAAAGTGCAGCCGTGTTCGGAATGCCATGGGTGGTGCCGACCCACGCGACCGCCTGGACGTGCTGTGGGGGTTCTGTCCTCAGACGAGGGAAAAAACATCCCTCTCGTTCCAGCACCTACACTGGCGATGCCTTTTTTTTTTATTTCAGCATGCTCTCTGTTTTTATGGTCGTCTTTGAAAATAGTGTAAAACCGTCTGGGTGTATAATAGTGCGCCCGCCTAAACATAGCAGGCTGGCTCGCCAAGAACCAAATGGTGTTTCGGAAACCAGACGCAGAAATACAGGCGAGAATGCCGCGATTCTTTGATGTCTCCGACGACCACCGGTGGTAGCAGCGCTTCAACACAGACTGCAGTGCGATGTCTCCCCTTACAACCTGTGTCGCTTGCTAAGGCCTCCTCTTGCCTTGGAGTTGGGAGTTTGGGAAACTTTTTCCGCTCAACTTGCTACATCTGTAGGCAGTCCACCGTTCAAGAAGGGCTTTCTTTTCGCGCAGACCGTCTCCCCGCCTCGCGATCGGCTCTCCAGACGGAAGCAATTACCTGACCTTCGTGGTTACTCAGACCTCCAAAACAACAACAAACACAACAACAAAAACGCCGTTGAAAAAAAAATGGCTAGGAGAAATTTTTTGTATTTTGGGAGGAAACGTCATTGCTCAAAATAGAAGCAAAACGAAGAAGCCGGCTGGCTGGGTGGACAAAAACAGTGCGCTGCGCGTTCCCCCGCATGGCCAACACGCGAGTGGTGTATGGGAGGGCACCGGTCCCTGACTGTGCTATGCAGGCCGCAGGCGCCGGCTCTTTTCTATTTTTTTCCCTCCCTCCATTTTTTTTGAAGCTGCCGCGTCGTCCGCGGTTTACTGACACTTTGCTTTACTCATATTTTCTGGAATTTCGTGGGCGAGGGTTGTGTTGTGGGCGGACAACCAGCCGCAACAAAAACAGAGCCACGAGCTTGCACTTAGCCAAATATGTGGCTTGGCGGAGCTGAGCAACAACGTGAACACGGAAGGGAGGGGGGAGGGGTGTGCAGGCATTGTACAGGCAGTACGCCTCGAGCCAAACGCACGGGGGCTCATTCCGGGGTCCCTGATTGCGCGGCATGGCAGCTGGCTTGCAACTGCTACAGATAAGTTTATTACGATACCCAATAGTAAATACTGTACGCATTTCAGAGCGCAGCTCTTAGGCGCCCGTTTCCGGCTTGAGCGGCGTCGCCGTCGCCGTCGGCGTAACCGCCCCAGGTCACGTGAACCCCCCCGGTCACGTGACCGACCCCCCTCCTCCCCCCGAGGTCACTTGACCCCCCCCCCAATACCCTTCCCTCCTCCTCCTCAAGAGCTGCGCTCTAATTCGGCGTTTCAGGGAGTTGTAAACGGCTTTCACTTTTTTCTCCCGGAGTATTTTTTTTTGCTACTATTATTAGTTGGACCAATCTGCAGGCCTAGGCAGCTTGTTAAGAAAAATCACCCGATCTTCGTTTTCTGAGACCAAACACGCACGGAAAGGACGGAAATACAAAAATGACAAGCGGAATTAAACAAACCTACGTGTCACAGTTGGAAAGGAAGGGAAACATCTCGACGGGTTTGGACAGAAGAAGGCAAACGCTCTAAATTCGCCAGATCTTGGGGGCCATGCTCTTGGCATGGCCTCCGAGATCTCGAAGCGCGCGAATGTTCCTCCGGCCGTCCCATTCGTGCGGAGAGAGCGTAATCGGAAAAAAGAAGGAGGTGGCGTCTATCCGCGGGGTGGCGCTTCCAACCCATGCAGTCATCGACAGCATGGCGCGAGGCAGAAGAGTTCAAGAAAAAATGACCGCATCTCCACGTGGTGAATCATGTTGATTGGGGCGAAGCGGCGTCTGCTCTGCTTTCATCCATGTCAGAAAGAGAATGTGTGGTATGGAACGTGGTTAAATACGCATTTGAGCATTTGACCGCAGCGCCCTCTCGTCTATAGACGTTGAGCCGATGCATGCAAAGTTTAACGCTATTATATACGCATTTGACCGCAGCGCCCTCTCCTGTATAGACGTTGAGCGGCTACATGCAACGTTTCATCCATGACATCCCCAGCTCTTGAGTTACTACCACATCTCAGAGTCCCCTACTCGTCCCGCAGTCGTGGTCGAGTGTTTAAGGCGATGAACTAGAGATCCATTGGGGTCTCCCCGCACAGGTTCGAATCCTGTCGACTGCGCATACATTTTTTCTTTCTTCAAAGGCCGACGACCAGACTCGAGATTCTGCAAGGCAGAAGATGCTCGTCACCATGGGGAGGAGGAAACAGGCAACGGTGGACAGGGGTAGAAGGGGAGAGGAGGAAGCGAGGGAAAAGTGGAAAGCGCGATCTGGTCGTCGGCCTTTAAGAAGACAGATGGGATGGCAATCGATGTGAGCAGGCATGCCGGACGGACGGACGGACGGACGGACAAGGCTAGACCCTAAGGAGCTTCGCCCCTAAAACTTTCAGCCTTTCCACTTTGGTGAAGAAGGAAGAACAGCGGATCTCGCTTCTGTTCTCGGTGGTGGCTTTCCAGGCGAGCGATCTGCTCTTCTTTCGCAAAAGAATCTGAAGCGCTCGACACAGTGTAATGGCGCATAGAGTCTGAGCAGATTACTAGGTGGCACCACTGTCAGACGATCGTCAGCGCCTCTGACGGCAATAACGCCAACCGGTGGGAAGTCGGGAAGTCGCGGCGGGCGGACATCCGGGAGCGCATGGTTCAGTTGGTTCAGTCGGGTTCAGTAGCGGCAGGATGCCTCCCATCGTGTTGTTTTGCGGTTTTAAGCCTATTAATGCGCTTGACTCCTTTTTCCGTGAACAAGGATTGAAAAAAGGGAGCAAGCTTCTCGAAAACAAGCATGCGTATGCGGCGAAAGAGACGTATGGCCGACACATTTCGGCTAAGTGCCATTCGCAACAAGGCAAGAACGTGTACGACATAACGATTCAGGTAAAGGAACGATTGAATGCAGTTTCATTTGATAACGGCTGCTAAGTAATTGCAGCAAATGTTCTATAATTTTGTTCTATTTATGCAGCTGAATCCCGTGTCGCGCGAGATCATCGACAGCACTTGCAACTGCCGCTACTGCGCCCACGGCGACTGTAAACACGCCGCCGCGGTCGCCTTGTTCGTCAGCGAGGATCAAGTTGCGACGTGCACGAGTCTTCCTCAAGCTTGGGGGACACGACCCCCAGCTGAATCTGTCGCGACTCACAGTTTGAGGAACACTGCAGTAGCACATAATAACAGTTAGCTTTAAGTACAGATGTTGTTGACTTTGAAATCATTGTATTAAAATATCTGCAATTTAAATATTCGAAAATCGTGAATTTTTCGGAGAAATATACAAGGATATCAAATTAACTACTCAAGTTGAATGATACAATAACCGCTGAAGTTATAACTAAAGCTGGTCAAAACTTCACCTGTCAAACCTTGACGCTTGGTCCTGCGGAATCACTGAACCCCTCTTGTACACTGCTGGAAAGAGTGGGGAGGTACGGAGGATGGGCTGCGATGTTGCTTTTGGCATTATTGACAAAATGCTCTCAACAGATCCCGGAGCTGCTGTTTGGTACCCATTCTGAGCTGCAAGCGTAATCTAAATACATAGTCACATCAATATTTTAATTGAAGGTTAACACTCGTGAGGACTCAAATACGGCACAAGGAATATCTTTTTGTAACTCTTGTTATCATAAACTTAGTAGAAAAAAATTCTGATGACCACAGAAAAAACTTGCACAAAAGCCACCTTTTCTTCGCGAAAAAATCCGTAGGACCATTTTAACCAATTTGCTGTCAATTAAAGACATCGCGAAGTGACAAAATACCGATCATCTATCAGAATTCTGCGTCAAGGCGGCAAGGAACCGAAAAAACAGGAGCTTCTCGGTTCGAATGTGTTACGAATTTCTTCACCCCGCCCTGTTTGCGGCAGAAGTCTTCCTCGGGTTGACTCAGTTTTTCTGAGTTATATATTTTTTGCACCGTTGAATTCGGAGAGCAGTCTACAAGAATAGCAACCCGCATACTTAGTACGACCGCAGAGCTCTTCACCAAAACCTAATTTTAAGCGTCAAGCGACAACGTACTCGAACACAGCATTATTTCTGCTTGTTGGAACACACCATTGAACGGTTCTTCACTTTACACGCCTGACAGCCGAGATCCATTTCTTACGCAGTTCCTTATCCCACGGTTGCGAAGGAAACCGGTGCAGTTTCACGTTTCCGAGTCCCTCGTTGTTATGACAGTTCTTCACACAGCAGTACCGGTACGTCTTCCGTTTCGTCTTGGTACGGCGATTGTCGTCGTCAGAGGGTTCATATCGGCGTGCTTACTTTTCACCGGTGCCATGAAACTTGGTACGCAGATTTAACACGAGCAAAGGACCGTGGCAGAAGTAGAACGCGCCCAACGTAACCAACGCGTACGTACGACGATGCAAATGGCGAAGCTGGCGAGGCAAACTTCCCATCGCTTCCGAAGTTGGGCGATAGATGGCGCGACCTGTCAGGGCAAATTCGATTGCTCGGAGGCTATTCACACTGGAAGCGGATCCGCGTTCGCGAAGCGGTTGCGGATGCGGTTCCGCGAGCGACCCGTTCAGAGTCCAGACACACCGAGGGGCGGTTGGTGGTTTCTCAGCGATCACGCGTGATCTTCCGAGACTTGCGTTTGGCAACCCTGTTTTAAAATCCAAAATCCACTTTCAATCCACGATCCAAAGCCAAAATTCCGCTATTTTGGCACTCTGAAGATTTTTCTGGGGATGTTCGCACGCATCACGAGTTGAGGCAGCGAAAAAAGAGGCATGGACCCGCCAAACTCGCCTGTGATTCCCTCGACTTCGCCCACAAGCAAAGCCCAGCCATGCGCGCCTTGCTGACTCAAAACAAAATGCCCCCGACCTTCTTCTTTTTTTTTTTGTCGATGTGGACCTTCTTCGCATGATTTTGTTTTCCAGATAGAGGGCCAGTTTTACCCCCTCATTCGCTGTTATCGTTTTCGAAGTTGTGAGCGGTGGGGTGAACCGTGGTGCGGGGGGGGGGGGGGGAGGGTCTAGGACAGGGGTTTCAAACACGCGGCCCGCGGCCACATGCGGCCCGTGATTCGCTGGGACGCGGCCCGCAGGCAACCGGCTACGCGTCCCGGTTCCCATGTATCGAGCGCTAGAAATGGCACGCGCTATAGTGATCTCACCCTGCCGATTCATTTTCTCTCGAAATGTCGCTCTGCTCTTTCAACGTATCCACATAGTTTTTACTTATCTGTGTTCATTTCACCTTTCTTTCGCTTTATCTTATGGGGCCAACTTTTTCGTAATGCACAACAATTTCAGTACTCGGCTGCAAGCACGAGCTCTTTGTTGAAGAATACATATCGGCTGTGCGAACTCCCGACCAGCAGAAGGAACTGCCTAATAACTTGTTGTTTTTTAGATAAATGTTCAGCTTGGTTAATTTCCGAGTGAATTGAGCAAAAAGAACGACAGTGTACTTGCTCTTTTGTTCTATTAAAAATGCGAGCACGTCGGCGGGGCGGTATCATTTTAATTATTGTTATTCCATCAGGTCGCGACTCAATGTAGTCAAATAAAGAAATCACATCTAAAAATGTCACTAACAAAACTGAGTTTACAAAATGCTTAAAGCACGAGGTCTGTTTAATTTTAAATTGTTTGACCCCCCCCCCAACCCCCCTCCCCCCTGGTCTAACGCGTTGGCCCTCGGCCTTCCCAGCGTCGGCTATCTGCCCCCCCCCCCCCCCGCTCAAATGAGTTTGAGACCACTGGTCTAGGAGAACTCGCCACAAGCCAGGTCGTCACAGGCCAACTGGTCATAGGTGAACTCGTCAGGAGGCCAACTTGTCACAGGGCATCTCGTACGAGGAATCGTCGTCACGCCGGAATAATCGTCACAAGGAACATTCGTGTCATGGCGTAGAGTTTGACTTTAGAACTACGAATATACTTCTGTTTATTCCTGTGAATATTTTAATGCACCGTGTTGGTAGCTGTAATGAAAACATAGCTCTGAAATTGAAATAAATATAACTAGATGCCACGGCACGCTTTAGAAAGTATGCGATCTTATTGAGCTTGCACGCGGGCCATTACAGCATGGAACTCAAACCGGATATTCCTACCAACATTTCGAAAGCGTCCAGAAAGGAGATCCGGTGAAGTGCTCATCCTGAACTCTAGACATGCGTTCATTCACATCTTTATATTTCTGTAAGAGACGCGGCGGCGGTTGCCCCGCGTCTAGCTGGGCCATCTTCTAGTTCTTGTAGTGCTTGCTCATCGTTCAGAGAGCTCAGGAAGGCCCAGAGGTTGGGAAGCATCTAGAAAAGACAATACTTATTGGCATATACGTCGATGGAATATTGTATTGGCTTGACATGCACCTTTGTTACTCTGTGATCATATGTGTTTTTAAACCTTCTTTTCTTTTTTTAGGGGCAGGTTAAGAAAAGAGGAAGCGGCACAACTGGTTGTTTATGCACCATTTGTATGCTATAAGATAATAATCCAAATATGCAGATGACCGAACAGTAGTGATTAAATAAAATAAGAAATGAGAACGCGTAGAAGTGCTAATAAACGAATGAAAAATTCGGCATTTAAAGTTGTTCTGGTGATCGGGCTCGGTAATACTACGAATTTGTGAAAATATGCTACAGCATATGACGTTCCATAAGAGGAACGGATTTTTCTAGGAGGCTTCATGACATGGTAAGTCGAATAAACTATTAGAGCCATCAATATGATTATGGCTTACTTTCCAAGCTTAGAGAATAGGACGTAATTACCTGAACAGCAAAATCTTCGTCTTGGCAGTAGCGCGCTTGCATGCCCAACTTGCACAGCTTCCGGTACACCGATTGGCACAGATGAAAGAAACATCCTTGAGCCCTCGCTTGAGAAAAATGCCTGCGACACGCTGCGATCACGGCCGCCTCGAAGTCGCAGTAGATTACCTCGACTTCCACACTTAACATGAAGCCGGAGAGCACCGAAAGAAGTCTGAAAACAAAATGAAAGTGATGCTATAGTTTGCGACATACGAAAACTCGAACCATGCAATATGCACAATGAAGCTTACCGCCGGTAGGTTTCCTCCTTGTTCGGAAGCAAAGCGTACAGAAGCGGGATCACAGCACCATGGTACAGCCCATGCACCGTGTACACCTGGTAGAATAGCGACGGCGTCACCTTGAAAGTCCCGTCCATGAACCATGCCCTCGTAGTAGAAAGGCGCTCAAACATTTTTCGGTGTGCCGAAAACCAGAAGACGGTCCTTGTCTCCAGAACCGCTGTCATGAGCAAGAAAGGGCTCGTCGTGTAGCCCCGACACCTGGAAAAGATATAAAACGTATTGCTCTAAATTGATGAACTGGGTAGTTCAATAGGAATTTATGGTACAAAGACTTGAATTACCTTGTACTCGTCTGGTAGAATTATGTCTTCTCGCAGTTTTGGGAGAACGTATGGACTTTGGCGTGCTTGTCTTCGCTTTCGAATGGTACGTTTCAGCGATGCTTGGCGAAGGCATCTGGGAAGCCGTATGCTCACTGACAGTAGCGGCGGCATCAAGTAGGATCCGATGTGGTGGGTCGCTTCCATTCTCTGCAATAAAATAGCACACAAGAAAACAGTTTAGAAACTACACTGCCACTTCACAAATACAAAAGACAAAATATCTTACCTGCTTTTCTCTTCATGCTCTGACGGACTTTCAGTACGTTGGTCTCAGTTGGATCCCCAGCATGAGTGTGAGTCCCAGTTACGGCCACTACAACACTAATGGACTCGTCAGTAGTTATCTTTGCCTTGCAGATAGTACGATCCCGACATACCCAGTAAATACCAGCACCGCATATTCTGCTAACTGTATAGGAAAACCCCTCGTAGAGTAGCAACGGAGCCCCACGCTGAGTTTTCGTTACTTCCATACTCTCCGTGCCCCTAGCAAAGACGTGAAATTTGTACAGAGTGCAGCTTTTTTATAACCCGCGTTCACGGGCCAGTTCTCCTCTAGGCGGAACTGGTTAAAATCGGGGTTCGAAGTTTTTATGTTAGACAAAGCATGATTAGTCTAAGCATGGCTATCCCAGTTCTAAAGAAGCGCAGGTCGGGCTTCGTTTGTTACACGCGGGTACTGGACCCTTTCCCTTTGTGTAAACAAGGCAAAGGAAACGAAGAATAGAGAGAAACGTTTGCTACACGAGCGACACTGGACCCTAGTCCATTTCTGTAAAGCAAGGTTAAGCAGTGGCGTAGAACGGGGTGGGGCAAAGCCGGGCCCCGGGTACCAGGAGCCTCAGTCACGGGGGGGTGCCACTTATGGCGGCAATCCCCTCCGGCTTGACTGGTTCCGTAAGGGCAAAGAATGTGTAGACGCAGAGGTCACTACTCTTCCATCACGAACGTGTCTGCTGCAGAGTCGCAAAACTGGCTTGGCTCGAGCAAAGTCACCGCGCACCGGCGGAAAAACAAGCGCGGAATGCGGGAGCACCCGAGAAAGAGCTGTGCCCGGGCGCGCCAAACCAACGCCACCTAGTCTACGCCAAACCCAGCGCAACACGACGTTGGCTTGCGCCGACTACGGTCGGACTGCGCCGAGACAGCAAGAGAAGACGCCAGACGAAGAAGAAAGAAATCAACGAAGGTCTTACACGAAGGAGTCGAGGGAGGGTACGCGTGTTGGTAAACTCTCAACGTGTCGTCTCCTCACCCCGGACTCTCACCCATGGCTGTCCACCCGTGCACGGCACCGCACCACGCGCTGAGGGGGAAGTGCCGAGAGGAGGTGCCGGCAGCAGGCCTTCCGCTCAGCAAGCTCTCGCTCTGTGACCCCGCCGTAAGTTCCAGAAGCGCGTCACTCGCCGTCGGGAGGTGGTCACAATGTAGTGTTCTGGCAAGTGAATTCGTAATGTTGTGACGGCGACGGTGTTTCCCTGCTGCCACAGCGTGCCATGACTGGAGACCGTCGAGCTTCCGGAAATCTGCGTGGACGGACTGGCTTCACGCCGCAGGCACTCGTATGCCAACGATTGCTTGATTGCATTACTTTCCATTTTAATGTGCGTGTTTAGAGGCTCGTTTTAGCGACAGTATCTTACCGAATTGGCCTCGAAACTCTGGCTTGCAGAAAATGCCGGCCGCCGGCATGCTGTTGCTTGCCGAATCGTTAGCGGTGAACCCTTGGCGGTGCACGCTCGAGCATGATATTATATCATATTTTCCGGAGCGATACCGAGGGTGACCACAAGGGTCTGTTTGGAAGCCTAGCTTGCCGCCGCGTGCAGACCGCATTTCTCTAAACTGAGCCTTCACGTTCTCTAAACCAGAGCTGTGCAAAGGGGGGTCGCAGGACGATGTCTGGGGGTCGCTATTTAACATAGTTAACTATTTAACATAGTTAACTATTCAACATAGTTAAAAAAAAACACTGTTTGCTGGCTAACCCTGTATTTATTATTTCATTATCGCTGCGTGACCTCGCGTCGCGGTTATGGCTTTTAGCTTTGCGGTCTCGGGGGAGCGGGGGGTGACATAAAGACCTAAGGGCCCCGGGTACCAGATGGTCTCAGCTACGCCACTGGTTAAAAGTATTCTCTCTGATACGGAGTCAAACTTGCAACCAGCGTTCCGGTGACGAATCGCCCCCCCCCCCCCTTCGACAAGTGTTCCTATAACAAAAATACCTCGTACGAGAGGGCCGGTGTGACCAGTTTTCCTGAGACGAGTTTTCCGGTGACGAGTGGGATTGTGACGAGTGGGCCGGTTCCCGTGCGGGGGAATAGCGAGTTTTAGTAAACCGTGTTTCCCCGCCGCTATGCCCCTCCGCTACCCGGAACTCTACAGCCAAGGCCATCGGCGCGCAGGCGCAGTGGCGATTCCGCGCTCCGCTCTGCAGAGCGGCTGCAGAAAAACGGTCTACTAAAACTCCCTAATGTGTTTGTTGCTAGCCGGTCGTGGCTTCGTTTGTAGTGGACTCTCGTCTCGTTACTCGCACGTCGATCGAGTGTACTATTTGTTTGACATTAAGCTCAAATAAATACCGTATGAATTACCTCTGCATCGTCTGGAAGGTAGACTTTATTCCTTGAGTACGTTTCCTTTATGTTTTTTTGTTAGTAGTAAACGTTACAGGCCGAGCTCCGCTCCGCGGTAGTGCGTTGTGATAGGTTGCCGCTTTGTGGTTCGTGAAAGCGGTTGGGAGGAATTGGTCCCGAAGCGGTTGGCAAAGACGCGCTCCAACCGCTCGATCCCAGCCGCTTTGCGGTTGAGAACGGGCGGATCCACTTTGCGTTCGCGGATCCGCTTCCAGTGTGAACGCGCCATAAGTTTACGCGATAGCCAGGGGTGTACCAACTTGTTTTTGAGTAAAGAGGCAAACCAAGTCCCCCCCACCCCGGGCCGGAGGGCGGTGCCCTTGGTATCCCTTGGGCGGCGCCGGACAATGTTTGTCCTGCCCAGGGGCGGCTGTTTCAGAGGTGGCAAAACACATGCCTTGCCTCCGCACTCTGAGAACTTGGGGGGGGGGGGGGCAAGCGCCCCCCTTGCCCCTCCGGTTGGTACGCCCATGGCAAGAGTCCTTACAAACTCCAGCCAAAACACAAAGCAAACTAAAAAAAGAAAAAAAAGACAAGAAAAAAACGTAAAATTGTGAGTTTGTCAGCGCGGGGCGGGGCCTAGGGATTCGGTTCCACATCAATTTCGACGAAGGAGAGCCAGCCTTTTCTTTTCATTATGCAATAAAACGTCTGTCCGTGACACGATTAAAGCAAAAAAGGAAACAGCATGAAGCCACTGCGTACTATCCTTTCGATGTTATACTCACCCACGCTGCCAAGCACAACAGCGCGTGTGTGTCTGCCCAAACAGAACTATTAGAACATAGGACTATGTCCCCAGGAGTGTCGCGTGATCGCAGCAAGTCAGACGTGAAACCAGTTTTCTTACCTTATCGCCCGGGTTCTAGAATTTAAAATAGCTTTTTGACGTCCGTGTCCGCAACTGGAGCCACGTTAATAGGCAACCGACAATGCAACCTTATTTTGGCGCTACACGTTGCACCATCTAGCGGCTTCAAAATAAACACTGGGTAGGCCAGGACGGCTCGGGTCGCGGGACTGCGGGCGGGCGCATGTAGAAGCCACGTGTGAACGTGGCACTTCGGAGCGGCGTGAACCTTTTTGGGAACCGTTTTTTGTTAAAGTAAGTCCCAGCTTCACGTCTCTCCTCACCGAGTTCCTGTGACATCTCGCCTACTCCTAGGGTTCCCCTCAAAAATAAACGTCGCTACTGCTGCGTGAAAGACTGCCAGTCGCGAAGGTGACTCAAGCCGTCATACTTTACCGCTTCCTTTCGAAATCTTAGGAAGCGACACGGTGACAGAAGTGGATTACTGCAATGCGACGCATCAAGTGAATTTTGCATCAATTGTTGAAGAGACCGGAAAAAGATTTGCAGGCTTGGAAAGTGGTCTGACGAACTCGTTTTGCAGACTACTCGGCAAAATAACATATTTTTACGAGTTTTTTCGCGAGTCGCTTAGACAGCTACATAGGGAAACACGGTAGGAACAATTAGGCCGATTGTTGCTTCGCTGTGACGTCGAGAATCAGGCGATCAAGCCTTCAGGCGAGAAGCCCGTCGGCCCGTTCCGGCACTCATATACTTTTACGCGTGGATAGCCGTTCGGCACACGCGGTCGCAACTAAAACCTACCAAACCTGTGAGTTCTCAAATAGTGGATTTTCGTAGCCCATAAAGTTTTGTTTTTCGGGCAACCAAATTGAATGCCGAGTCTGATAACAAATGTGACGGTGTGCAGAGAACAGGATGCAAAAGTTTTTTCTTTTGAGAAAACTCATGAGAAGCCTAGATATTCATCTCACACGTACACTTTGTTGCCTATCACCTTTTTACACCAGGATTGCATATCGCATCACAGCCATTGCAATGTGCGTACTGCTTTCCGGTATGCAGAGTGTGGTTGTGTTGACTAGTGTTGAAGACAGCTCAAACTGGTGTCCAAATGACAACTGTAGAACATAGTCTAGACATTTCCGACTAATCAAGGCTCCCGATGGTCTTAAAACCGCATAAACGACCCAGAGACATGGTGCGCACATGCACACGGGGAGTGCTAAAATCAGGGTTGCCGTAACTCGCCACGGATACTACAAAACACACGACTCCGGCAAATCGTGCGGCGCTCCGCTTCCGGCCGTCGGGGGAAACTTCCCCCGTTAAACCTCCCCTCGCTTCCTCCACGGCGGCCTTGCTCTGCTCATCACGTGGGTCCGGAGAGCCACTCACGCGCTCTGTTGGCTGTTGGTCAATCGCTCAAGACCTCCGCCGTTTTTCAAGTCTCGAAAACGGTAAAGGGAACGCACGAAGGTGAGGTACGCGAGGTCGTTGGCAAGGTCAGCCAGACGCAGGTGGTGTGTGACGTCAAATCTGATGAGCACCGACGTCAAAGAAAGTGGAGGAGGCGAGCAGAAAAGTCGTGATTTTGGCTTGACCACAAAGGTCGACTCCTGCAAAAATCGTCAAAATTGAAGCGTCCGCTTCAATTTTCACTATTTGTCGGAGTCGTGCGTTTTGTAGTATCCAGTTTGGACACCCCTTTAAACACACACGCCTCCGCTTGTGGCGCTGAATGCAGCACTTTCGTGGCGCCGCCTAGCCATCATACCTCCGCAAACCTCACTCATGAGGGCCCTCACTCACCCCCATCTTCACAGGTGACGGTGAGTGAGTTTCTGCATCACGAAAATTCATGAGTGTGGGGGTGAGTGAGAATCGTGAGGTCGTGAGGTGTGTGAAGACCGTGAGTGCGTGAGTGGTGTGACTATGAGTGCGTGAGGGGCGTGAGGGCGGTGAAAGCGTGAGGGGCATGAGTCCGTGAGGGCCGTGGGGTGTTGGTCGTGGGGGGTGTGAGGACCGTGAGCGCGCAAGGGTATGGGTGCGTGAGGGGCGTGAGGGGCGTGAGGGTGGTAAGAGGTGTGAGGCTATTGAGGGTGGTGAGGGGCGTGAGGGCGGTGAGTGCGCGAGGGTTATGAGCACGTGAGTGGCGTGAGGACCGTGAGTGTGTGAGGAGTGTTAGTGCCGTGAGGGCGGTGAGGAGCATCAGTTCTTGAGGTATCTGAGCTCAAATGAAGCGCTTGCGTTTGCGTGTGGGGCTTGTGCGAGTTGATGAGTTCTTTGCAAAACCTGATTTCACTTGAAGGCGAAAAAAATTTATGAGGGGTCGCAGCGGGTATAGTGACCTCTCGTGGCATCCCCGGGAAATGGGGTCGACGCTCGCCTCGCAATAATTTCGCTGCGCGGATGCTTGGTGCGGTTCGATTATTGGATAACAGGTGAGAAAGAAGGAGTTAATGCGAGCTAAGGCTCCTGCTAAGCGCTATTTGATGGCGCGGTTTGCGCAATGAGCGTTAGGTTGGTCGTTGTCTTCGTTACGTTTGAGAGAGAAAAGGAAACTGGGTCGGAATGGTCTAGAGCTCGCTCGCTCGCCGCTTTAGACAGCGAGGTGCCGCTGAGGCGGTGTTTTGCTGGTTGGCGGCATACCTCGGCAAACCTTACTTATGAGAGCCCTGTCTAACCCTCATCTTCACAAATGAGGTGAGAGTGAGTGAGTTTCTAAACCCCCAAAAATTTATCTGTGAGGGTGAGTGAGGACTGTGAGGGCCGAGGGCTGTGAGTGCCTGAGGGGTATGAGGTGCATCAGGGCCGTGACGGCGGCGAGTGCATGTGGGGCGTGAAGGCCATGAGTGCGTGACGGTGAGTGAAGGGCTAAAGGTGAGTGTGACGGTGAGGGTAAGAGGTGAGTGAGGGCTACGGTGAGTGTGGCTGTGAGGGTGAGGATGAGTGAGGGCGGCCTAAAATGCCGACTTCTGCTGGCCATTGCCGGCTGACTACATCATTCAAGGGATCGCCGCGGCAGGTAGACATTCTCACAATCAAAATATCTCCACTCGCCAAAACTCGCTGCTTGTTGTATTTTTTGGTTGCGGTGAACGAGCGGCGCGATTGTACATACTGCGACGACTTTGTCACAATCACAATATCTCTACACATCGTCGAAAATGCACCTCTCGCTTTTTTCAGGGTACGATCGAGCACGGGTGGCACAATTTCTCTCACGCCCTCCTTTAACTACGTCCGACAGGCTTAGCATAGTTACGCTTTGGCCAGCCCGAACACTCACGGCAACGACTTGCAGTTGACGAAGCGTTATTGTGTTGGCACATGCTCTTCCGTAGACCAAAAAAACGAAACAATTACACTTCCCTGTTCATTTGTGGGTGTCTAACTTTGTCGAATGTCTCACGTGCACACAAGTTTCCACTTGGCTAAAACTTGGCCGTCACGGCGGCCAAGTTGCAGCCAATGTCTCACGTGCATACAGGTTTCGCAAGGGAGGTTAAATAAAACGAAATGCGGTGCTTTTCCCTTGGCGTATATAGCTATCTGGCCGCCGCCAGTTTGCTACAAGGGCGACCCCATCAGCCAGAAAATTCTCCCACCCGCCTGAGCTGTGGAAACCCGGTCAGCGCGACTCCCACACTGCGTTGTGCACTCGGAGTTCGCCGGCTTTTCTTGAAAGATTTTAGTTTCTTTGCCTGTTCAGGATGCGTACCCTTTCAGTGCTATCTTCCACATTGAGAACCAAGAAATACCAGGGCTCGTAGCCTGCTAAGCCTTGCAGAAAACAAACGAAGAGAGCGAACGCCAAGCAGCCCGCGACGCGAGCCGTTCGACGTTTTTCGAGGGTTATTTCCGTCGAGATAATCTCCGAAAATTCCGTCCGATCGTCGTGAAGTGACTCATCGACACTGTATTTGGAATATGCTGAGTTATTTGAGATCTTTCTCGAATAAATCCTGTTCGGATAACGCTGCACCGTGGAATACGAACGATATATTGTTCGATTGGTGAGACTCATTGAATTTCATGCGGTCAGATTTCATGGCTATCCTATGTGGTCAAATATTTCCCACAGTTAAGACCTTTGTAGATTAACACGGCTGAGTGTATGGCGTAGTGGAATATCAACATAAAAGGAAACAAACATTCGAATTGCATTTGTTCTGTCACGCACACTCACAAAAAATGATTAATTTGTTTGATTTTGTTTAGAAAATAGTACAATGCTTTCTTAAAAACCTCGAGAAATTCTATTCGCCATAGAACACAAAAAGACAAGCATTCCAACTGTATTTAATTTTGCAGCTGGAAAGGTTTATACAGGTTTGCAAGTCCGGCTTCAGGGCGCTGCCATCTTGCTCGGCTGGGGTGCGCGTGGACGTGTCATAATCCGATTATGAAGCCTTGCTAAGGCGTCGTATTCGGATTATGCCGCCCAAGACGCACCACACTGAGCAAGATGGCAGCACACTGAGCAAGACCTTTCCAGCGGCAGTCTCGAACGAAGCGAACGCAAAAAATGCTGAGTCACTGAGCTGTGGACGCATGCGCACCGTCCGATAGCGCACAAAGAGTACGGCGATCAGAAGGCGTGAGCACGTACCGCGCTTTCCCCTCTTGCGTAGCCCTATCGATGGCTGGAAGCTAGTGCTGGAGGCGGGGTAACTGAAGCTCCTCCCTGCCGTTGACATTGTCAGTGAATAGAGTTGAAATATTCATGTCAAAGGGTCCAACATCGCGATCGAGGCCACTTCAAACACCACACTGTAAGGACAGACGCGCACGTAAATCAAATATTCCACCACGCAGGAAATGCCAACTGATTTTCCCGCGTTCGGCATTCATGCTGCTTTTGTTCGGACACTAATTCCACTTCTTTTTTGCGGCATAATTAGCAAAACTGATCCTACAACGAACGAGAAACTTACTCTTGTCGGAGCACTGCCATGGTCCAGGCTCCGTGCCATTGGAGTCTCGCACGGCTTTTCAGGGAAGCGGCAGCTGACTACAACAATATTGGAAGTTGTCACTGCAATCAACAACGCAAGATCAGTGCGAGCCGGGCTTGTATATCTTCTCATCGTGTAGTGGTCATGGATGGTCACTATGAAATGGTGGGTTGAGAGACATGCACAGCTACGGCAAGGATAGCGCCTCGGAAGGCCTGTGAGAAAATGAGAACGCTGACATTGCATGGCGCGTGGGACACGAGGCCGGGGCCCGGGACCGAACAAGCTCACCGGGTAAAGCAAGACACGCCAGGCCAGCTCGGAGTTCGAACACAGTGACGTTCCATACCACGCTCAAGAAATCCCTTTCTTCGGTACAAAAATTCCCTATTTGAGGAACATTTCGCCTGCAAAATTTGAAAATAGTCCTGCATATTTCGTTACATTTTCTTTCACCTTTATTTTCTCAGCAGCTGATTTCACTGGACGTGCAGGCCACTTTTCGCACATTTTATCACAAAACCCGAAGCGAAATCGAATGTTAGAAAAAACGAAAATGTTAGTGGTTAGTTTATATTTGTATCAACTAGATGATATTGCCGCGTGCAGGGTCACGGACTTGTAAAATGTTCCCGTTTATTCTTGCTCCGGACATAACTTCGTTTATCCCTGCTTTTGTTGTTCTAGAAAGTGCGTGTTCATTCTCGCCCCGAGCGCGCTACGCTCGAACCTTCTCCGCCGAATCTTCGAGATAGTGACTCACTCTAGATAAGAGGCCGCCCGCGACCTTGTCGAGTCAGTCTCGCCCCAGCGTTCGATTCCGCTGTTACGCACGCCGACTTCGACGCCCGCGACGCTCTGTTGTTATCTTCTGTTTCCTTTTTTGTTTTGGGCACAAGTTCGCCTCATTAAACGTTTAGTTTACTTCAGTTTTTGTCGCCTCATCAATTGTCATTCGTGACATTTTTGGTGGAGGTGCGGGGCATTGCATTCTATGCCCGTTGAGCGTACCCTCCGAAGACATCCCGGCCAAGCGACGTGCTCAGCCCCGGAAGGCTACCCTTCGCCGAAGACTCCGAAGCCCGAAGAAGCCGTCGTACCAGAGGTCAGTCCCCGAATTGGTCTCGTTTGCCCGAGAACCGGAAGAAGAAGCTCCCGACCATGACCACCCCGCCCGTCGTCGTCCTGCCCGTTGCACCCCGGACTCCGACGCCTTTCCACGGGGAGGTCTATGAGGACATTGAAGACTGGCTGCGACACTACGAACGTGTAGCCCGCCACAACGGATGGACGAGTGAGCAGTGCCTCCACAACCTCTACTTCTCGCTTGAAGGCACTGCGAGGCACTGGTTTGAAAACCACGAAGCCTCCTTCACCACATGGGAGTCCTGCGTCGCCGAACTGAAGCGGACGTTCATTAACCACCACCGTCGCCAGCGAGCAGAGGACCTTCTTCAAACAAGGGTGCAGGGCCCCAACGAAAGCGTGACCAGCTTTGTTGAGGACATCCTGCATCTAAGTGCCCGAGCCGATCCGGAGGCCGCCGAGGAAAAGAAACTTCGAGTCCTCATGCGTGGCGTCAAGGCAGAAATTTTCGGCGGCCTGGTTCGTCATCCCCCGACGACAGTAGATGAATTCGTCGCTGAAGCCACGAACATGGAGCGGGCTTTGCAAGCACGATCGAACCACTACAATCGACTCGCCGGCTCCCATGCTGCTTCGGCGATGGCATCGTCACCACTTGACCTGGGCAGCCTCGGTGTCGACAACCTTCGCCAGATCATCCGCGACGTCGTTCGGGAGGAGATCAGGAAGGTGCTGTCCACTGCCGATCGCCCTGCCTCGCTCTCCCTGACCGAAGTAGTGCGAGAGGAGGTGCAGCGAGCCTTCCAGCCGGAGGCTCCCGTCGACCTGCCACCACCGGAACAACCGACGGTGAGCTACGCCGCCATGGCCCGACGACCGCCACCTGCTGCCCATCAACCTCCTGCGCCACGACGACGGGACGCACCAGCACAGCCGTACCCCCGACGTCCCGACGATCGACCTCAGTACGTCCGGCAAGAACAACCGGCGCCCAGGAAGACCGACGTGTGGCGAACGGCTGATCGACGCCCGCTGTGCTACCACTGCGGTGAAGCGGACCACATCTACCGACGATGCCCCTACCGCCAGCTGGGCCTACGAGGGTTTGCGCCCAACGACCCTCGACCACGTCTTGGAGAGCGACCTCGGGACATCGAGGACTACCTCCGCCGCTCTTCATCTCCTGAGTCGTCTCCCCGCCGAGGATTCCGTTCACCGTCTCCCCGACGCTCGCCATCGCCCTTCCGCCGGTCTCGCCGAGACAGCCTGTCACCCATCGCATCCCGTCGGGAAAACTAGGCGCGGCAATGCCGGGAGGTGGTGTTGCCGAAGACGAACGATGCCAAGATCCTCCAAGATCGTCGGAAGCCTCCCACTCTAACGCCGCAACGCCCCGAAACGACGTTTCTGCAACAGTGTCGAATAACCTCAACGTTATCATCGACGGCCACGACGCGACGGCGCTCGTCGACACCGGAGCAGACTACTCCGTTTTGAGTGGGAGACTCTCTCGCCGCCTTCGGAAAGTTACGACGTCGTGGGACGGACCGCAGATACGAACCGCCGGCGGACATCTCATCACGCCTGTCGGCAGGTGCACTGCTCGCGTTGAGATCCACGGTGAAACCTGCCCTGTGAAGTTCGTCATTCTGCAAGACTGTTCGAGGGACGTCATTCTCGGAATGGACTTCTTGTGTGAATACGGCGCCATCATCGACCTTGCGGAGAACAAGCTGACGCTTCGGAAACCTGTCCCATCGGCGGAAAATCCCAAAGCGACGTTAGCTGCAGTGCGAGTCCTTGCCAGCCACGTAAACCTGCCGCCGCTGTCGAGTGTCTTTGTGCCCGTCGGGACCGAAGAAGCCACCTGCGGTGTAGCACTGTTGGAAGGAAGCGTCCAACTTCTCGTTGGACGAGGGATTGGCATTGCAAGAGGCGTAACCGAGCTCCAGGACGGGCGTACCGTAGCCCTTGTCACCAACTTCCGGCAAGAGTCGCAGCACCTTACAAAGGGTACAGCTGTGGGCTACGTCGAGGAAATTCAGGACTCAGCCGCAATCGCCGTGATCTCAGAAGACGCCTCTCCGACGCAGCACAGGAGAACCACGCCGTCAGAGCTCGACATCGACCCGTTCCTCCCAGCCCCACAACGACGACAGCTGACTGACCGTTCTCGCTGAGTTCAGTGAGTGCTTCGCCACATCGTCGAAGGCTACGCCAAACAGCGGTTGCGAAGCATCGAATTGTTACTGACGACGACGCACCCGTACTGCATCAGCCGCCGTACCGGGTCTCCGTGAAAGAGAGGGAAGCCATCCAGAAGCAAGTTCAGGAAATGCTTAACGACGACATCGTCCAGCCCTCAAACAGTCCATGGGCTTCTCCAGTAGTGCTGGTGAAGAACAAAGACGGAACTCTTGAGGTTCTGCGTGGACTATCGCCGGCTGAACGCAGTAACAAAAAATGAAAGCCGTTTACAGCTTTTGTAACGCCGAATTAGAGCGCAGCTCTTGAGGATGGGGGAAGGCGCGGGGGGGGGGTCACGTGACCTCGGGGTGGTCACGTGACCTGGGGGCACGTGACCTGGGGGTCACGTGACCTGGGGCACGTGATTTTGGGGTCACTTGACCCGGAGGGCCATATGACCTGGGGGTCGCGTGACCTGGGGGTCACGTGACCTTGAGGTTACGCCGACGCCGACACCGACGGCGACGGCGACGCCGCTCAAGCCGGAAACGGGCGCCTAAGAGCTGCGCTCTGTAAAGGACGTCTATCCGCTGCCCCGCATCGACGACACCTTGGACCGGCTGCGCCACGCCCGATACTTTTCGTCGAATGACTTGAAGAGCGGGTACTGGCAGATTGAGGTCGACGAACGAGATTGTGAGAAGACGGCCTTCGTCACGCCGGACGGACTGTATGAATTTAAAGTAATGCCGTTCGGGCTGTGCACAGCGCCGGCAACCTTCCAGCGCGTTATGGACACCGTCCTTTCCGGCTTGAAATGGCAAAGCCGTCTCGTCTACCTCGACGACGTTGTGGTGTTCGCAAGCGAATTCGACGAGCACCTAAGACGTCCGCGAGCCGTGCTACGAGCCTTCAAGGCTGCTGGGCTGACACTCAAACCTTTCGAGTGTCGGTTCGCCTATGGTGAGTTGAAATTCTTGGGCCACGTCGTGAGTGTTCAGGGTGTAAGCCCTGATCCTGCAAAGACGTCCGCTGTCGCCGAATTCCCGAAGCCATCCGTCAAGAAGGCCGTTCGAAGATTCCTTGGACTGTGCGCCTATTACAGACGTTTCGTTCGTGACTCTGCACAAATTTCTGCACCGCTGACGCATCTGACGAAAGACGACGTGCGGTTCCAGTGGGGAGAGGAGCAAGAGCAAGCGTTCGACGAACTCAAGCGAAGGCTCCAGTCGCCCCCTATATTTGGGCATTTCGATCAGTCGGCGGAGACTGAATTCGACACGGACGCAGTCTTGTACACGTTACTAAAAAAGTAATCGATTACAATTACTATTACTCTTGGCTAAAAAGTATTCGATTAGATTACTTGATTACTAGACGGCAGAAGTAATTGGACATTACTTAAAAAATGTAATCGTTACTTTTCCGATTACTTTATTGTGTGAAGACATCTTTAGCGCTCATAACAATGAACCAACCTATATTTCACATTTGCACAAGTATTGAAGAAGAACAACTGGCTCCCTTTTCGTGGTCGTTGCACCTTCACAATGCGGACACAAGCATAGAATTCGTTTGAAGACTTTTAATGATTTGGGCGTTCGCCAGTGTGTGTGTGGGGGGGGGGGAGGGGCGGAGGGGGTTCTAGATCTTGTTAGGCTTGAGCAAGGGTTGTCGCTCAAAGTTTCCGTCGCTCATTTTATTATTCACATGTGGATGAGCTCGCATGTTATACAAAAGAGCAGCAGCTCCAGGATTTGAAACGGATCATCTGTAGTATCCATTAGCGGAAGAGATCGCCCCGACCACTTCTCAACTCGAAACATTGCTTGTCACAAAGACCACGTAGGGGAAATGGAGAAATATTTCAACTGCCTTTGTAATATTTTGCATCCGCTTTAGGCATTCTTCGGTTCTGGTTATCCTACGGGCTGCGAGTGGGTACCCTAAGCAGGATTTTTTTATTTTTTTATTTCTGTGTGTGTGTGCGTGAGGGGGCTAGTTTGAACGAAGGACCCACAAAGGTACATTCTGCTTCCTCAAACTTCGCCCTGAATGGCCTTGGTCACGCACTGTGGCTTCCCTGGGGCTTACCACTCCCAGTCTCAGCTCGAAAAAAAAAAAACGGGCATTCCACAGAAACAGTACATAGAAAGAGATTGATCTCGTTTCCTACAGCTCCGCAAAATCTTTCTTTTTTCCGTCCAAAACAAAAAATTATTTTTGTCATTTCAAAAAAAAAAGAAGAAAGGCGTGTGCCCGGGGGAGGGGGGGGGGTCCCGTGGAAAAATTTGTAACGAATACAAGTAATTTTATTACTTCAAAAAGTAATCAGATTACTCTTGTGATTACTGCCTAATAAAAGTAATCAACTGATTACAAAATTACTCCAAAAAGTATTAGATTACAAGTAATTTGATTACTTGTAATGCGTACGGTACAAGTCTGCACGGACGCCAGCAATACCGGTCTGGGTGCGGTACTCGTTAAGCGACAAGAAGGGGCAGAGAGAGTAATCGCTTACGCAAGCTGGGCGCTGTCTAAGGCGAAACAAAATTGTTCAACGACCGACAAAGAATGTCTTGCTGTCGTCTGGGTGATAACTAAGTTCCGTCCGTACTGTTACGGGATCCCGTTCCGCGTGGTCACAGACCATCACGCGCTCTGCTGGCTCGCAAACCTGAAGGATCCGTCAGGACGCCTCGCCCGCTGGAGTCATCGACTGCAAGAATTTGACGTAACCATTGTGCATAAGTCCGGCCGCAAGCATAATGACGCTGACTGTTTGTCTAAGGCTCCAGTCGAGACCTCCCATTGCCGGCGTCGGCGACGATGACGACGAATGTTTCCTAGGTGCCGTAGACACCGACGACATGGCAGGGCTCCAACGAGACGATCCTGAGCTGCGCGCCCTGATTGAACATCTCGAAGGACGAGAAAGTACCGTTCCTCGTGTCTTTTCACGAGCCCTGCCGACCTTCACTATTCGACGAGGTGTGCTTTATAAGAAGAATTTCGGAACCAGTAATGCTCCGTGGCTTCTGATAGTCCCTACCAGCTTTCAGAAAGAGATTTTTCAAGCCTGCCACGACGACCTGACTTCAGGACACCTCGGTTACAGCCGCACACTAGTCCGAATACGTGAAAAATACTACTGGCGCAAGCTTCCGAAGACCGTCCATCTCTAGACACGATCGTGCCATGAGTACCAGCGACGAAAGAAACCGCCGTCAAAGGCAGCAGGTCTCCTTCAGCCGATTATGCCGCCAACCAAGCCCTTCCAGCAAATTGGAATAGATTTGCTGGGTCCTTTCCACCGTCGCTGATGGGGAACCGCTGGATAATCGTCGCCACCGATTATCTTACTCGTTACGCCGAGACGAAAGCCCTTCCTTCGGGGACTGCTGTCGAAGTCGCCAAGTTCTTCATCGAGTCCATCGTCCTCCGGTATGGCGCCCCCAAAGTCCTGATCACAGACCGAGGGTCATCGTTCATGGCACAGTTCACCCAAGAGATCCTTCGTCTAAGCCACAGGGACCAGCGTCGAACAACTGCATACCATCCGCAGACCAACGGGTTGACGGAGCGGCTCAACAAAACAATCGCCGACATGGTCTCTATGCACGTCGACGTGGAGCACAAGACCTGCGACGAAGTGCTGCCCTACGTAACGTTTGCCTACAACACAGCAGTGCAAGAGACCGCAGGAGTGACGCCCTTCCAACTGGTGTATGGCCGGATGGTGACGACTATGCTAAACTCCATGTTGCCGCACGAGCCAGTCGATGACGGGAGCGATGACGCCCAGGTGGTTGCTCAACGGGCAGAAGAGGTCCGCCAGCTAGCCAGACTACGGACTCAAGGCCAGCGACATGTCGACGCCGGCCGCTACAATCTTCGCCGACGTGACGCTCACTTTCAACCCGGAGACCGGGTATGGGCGTGGACACCAATACGCAGCCGCGGTCTCAGCGAGAAGCTTCTCAAGCGCTACTTTGGACCCTACAAGGTTCTTCGCCGTCTCGGGGACTTAAACTACGAGGTGCTTCCCGACGGACCTCGACCATCGAGACGACGTCAACCGCGACCCGAAGTAGTCCACGTCGTGCGCCTCAAGCCGTATTACGAACGATAGAGCTTGGACTCTCGTCAAACTGTGAACTGTGGCTCGCGATTCTACTGTCCTTTCATTGTGGATTTGTGTTTTCGGTTTGTGCTGCATCGGGACGATGCGCTTTTAAAGGGGGATAAAGGGGTGTCCATACAGGATACTACAACACTCACGACTCCTGCAAATCGTTGCTGCGCTGCGCTTCCGGCCGTCGGGGGAAACTTCCCTCTGTCAAATCTGCCGGGGGAGACTTCCCCCGTCAAATCTCCCCCTCGCTTCCTCCACGGCGGCCTTGCTCTGTTCATAACGTGGGTCCGGAGAGCCACTCACACGCTCTGTTGGCTGTCGGTCAATCGCTCAAGGCCTCCGCCGCTTTGGAAGTCCCTAAATGGGAAAGGGAAGACTCGAGTGTGAGGGGCCAAGCCAGGCGAGCCCACGTCGTGTCCAAGGTCGTGTCATCGTCCAGCAGTTCTGTGGGTTGGATCGGATTCCCGCGGCTCTTGTTCCTAACGTACCTCGTATAGACAAACAAACGTGGTTGGTTTGAAATTTAATAAAATAAATGCTATATTCTTAAGTTCTCAGTGTTTCTACATACAACTCAAGTCTCCCTTTTGCGCACTGCACTTTATTAATTTTTTTCGAGCTACGAGCGTGGATTTTGACGAAAAAAGCTGAGCCGAGGCGGCCGAAACGCGCGCTTCGACAAAGGAATCTCCCAAATCCATCCGAAGCCGGACCTCTTTGGCCTTCCTGCCGAGGTGACGGCGGTAGCAAGGTCGGCGACTTTGTGAGCCGCGGGAGATAGACAGGCATCAGGCATACCATTGGCAGGTGGTGTGTGACGTCAAGTCTGACGAGCACCAACGTCAACGACAAGTGGAGGAGGCGAGGAGGCAAGTCGTGAATTTGGCTTGGCCGGTGTCCAAACAGACATTCGACCGACGACTGCCGGACGGTTCAATTTTGACGACTTTGCAGGAGTCGTGTGGTTTGTAGTAGCCTATTTGGACAGGCCTTAATGCCGCGCGCAGGGTCACGGACTTGTAGAAGGTTCTCGTTCATTCTTGCTCCGGACATAACTTCGTTTATTCTTGCGTTAGTTGTTCCAGAAAGTGCGTGTTCATTCTCGCCCCGAGCGCGCTACGCAAAAACCGTCTCCGCCGAATCTTCGAGATAGTGAGTCACTCTAGATAAGAGGCCGCCCGCGACCTTGTTGAATCAGTCTCGCCCCAGCGTTCGATTCCGCTGTTACGCACACCGACTTCGGCGCCCGCGACGCTCTGTTGTTATCTTCTGTTTCCTTTTTTGTTTTGGGCACATGTTTGCCTTATTAAACGTTTAGTTTACTTCAGTTATTATCGCCTCATCAATTGTCATTCGTTACAATATAATATTTAGGAGTGGCGTAGCCAGAGGAGAGGCTTATGGGGATTTAGCGCCCCCCCCCTCCGCACTCCAAGTGTATAGACATCCTAACCATCGCCCCCAAGTCCCAAGTCACCAGGATCGATCTAAAATGGACCGTAAACATCGACGCCTGCACGTAGTAATATACACTTTTCGTCAAAGGTGTATTTCACAGTTCGGTTTTTTGTTGTAGAATTACAAAGCGTAGTTCCCTTTGTGTAAAAAATAGCGACAAGAAACATGCCAGGGTCAACGGCGGGCGGCGACGCAGATGACCAAGTCGAGTGGCGGGGCGCGTTTGACGCTCGTATTGATAGATGGCGCTAGCTCCTTATCGAGACTGCTCGCGACCACCGTGGTTTATTAAAATGAGCATAATCATTTTGTAATGTACCTCTGGTTTAAAAAATAAATGGGGTCGATAAAAGTAAAACTTAAAGTAGAAAAGAAAAGCGTTTGCATAAGGACGGCGCTTTTGCTGCTAACGGATTTCGTCTGGGTGTCGTCTGCTTTCTTTCGCTGGTCGGTTACACCTTCCGACGCTGCTCCTGACGCCATCTATCAATACGCGCGCCAAACGCGTCCCGCAACTCCACATGGTAGTCTGCGTCGCCGCCCGCCATTTTCCCTGGCAAGTATTGTGGCCGTATTTTTTTTACAGAAAGGGAGCTACGTTTTGTAATTTTACAAGGAAAAACTGACCTCTGTAATTCACCTTTGTTAATTTTAATTGTTAATTTACACATGCTGGCTTCGAGAAGTGAGAAAGCTTTCAATTCAGGCTAGAATGGAAGAGTCAAAAGACAGAGTGGACTGCTTTGTTAGTTGAAGTTTATGGGCAACGCGATCAAAAGCCTTAGAAAAATCGAGAAAAATGGCATCAACTTGAACATCTTCCAGAGAAAAATGAATACCGTGACAGAAAGCGGCAAGCTGCGTTTCGCATGAACGGTGTTTGTTAAAGCCATGTTGATTGGGGAGAAATAACTTATTCTGTTCCAGGAATTGCGTAACTTGAGAATGAATGATATGTTCCATGGGCTTACAGCATACAGAAGTTAATGATATGGGCCGGTAATTTAGAGGGAAGTGCTCATCGCCGCATTTATGAACCGGAACAACCTTACCTATTTTTCAGCCGCGGTAACATGAATGGTATCTAAGAATTGTTGAAATAATAATGTTAAAAAAAAAACAGTTGGCAGGGGTTTATTCATTTTCAATATTTTGCTGTTTATGTCGTCAGCTCCTGGAGACGATGACGATTTGAGCGCGTCTATTAATTTGCTAATGCCGTTTTCCGAAAAGTAACTGGATGCATAGGTGCCACCGACAGGGATGAAATATCTGGCGGCGATGTGATGATAGTCTTATTAAACACGGCAGAAAATGCGTCACAGAACGTTTGAATAGTGTCATCATCGATAAAAGAAATCCCATTGTCATTTGCTGAAGAGACTGGTTTACGATTAGGGGGATTAATTATGCTCCAACATTTCTGAGGGTTACTTTTCAGGGTAGCGGCAAGATGGTGCCGGTAGAATGGTGCTTTGGCTTTCTCGACGGCTGACTTGTAAAGTGCGAAAACAACAGAAAAGCAGGACCAAGCCTGATCGGTGTTAAGAAGTCGTGCAAATCGGTACAATCGTTTCTTCCGATTACAGAGCGACTTAAGCTCTCGAGTGTACCATAGTGCTGACTGGTTCTCCCGAAACTCTATTTGCGGTATGTGACGATCAATTAGGGCAAGTAGCATTTCTTTGAAAATAATCCAATTCTTCTTCACAGAGCGATAAAAAATTTGGGCATACACGAGTCAAGAAGGGATCTGAGGCGGATAATAATGAGATCTGTGTTTGCTCTTCGATATACTTTAATTTTGCGGCAGGATACCATGGCCGTTTCGTTTTTAATGCGCAAAGAGCAGTGGATGCATTTGTGATAATTAAGGCAGTGCAATATATTTTATATTATATTTTCTATTGTGCGACGTGAGAACTAGATCTAGAACCGAGGACGATGACTAAGTAACTCGTGTTGGCTGTGTTATAAGTTGCTCGAAGTTAAACATTAGACACAAGTCTATAAAAAGTTTAAACTCATCCCGAGATGCTGCTTCTGATGCAACGTCGCTGCCCCAATCGATGTCTGGGTAGTTAAAGTCTCCCACCAAAACCAGTTTTCGTAAAGGGCGCTGCGCTCTCACGTCGGACAGTGCATCATGCAGTTCGCTAACAATGGAAATATTGTAAGAAGGTGGGCGATAACAGACACTGACAATAACTTCACCGTGTGAACAGTAGTATGGAAACGAATAGGATCTCTGGATCTGATATAACGCTCAATATTCGGGGCTGAAGACGATCATTTACAGCAATCAGGACACCACCGTCTCTCCCTGAAACTCGGTCACTACGAAATATATCAAAACATGATTGATGACTCGAGTTCCAAAAGATTTCACCATCAAGTATTTCCGACGTGAGTCGGGTTTAAGTTAGCGTGATAATGCTAACATTCATGACATCAAGCAACTCATTTAGGTCGTCACGCTTTGGCATTATACTTCTAAAATTCGCGTACAAAAGAAACAATGTGTTGGTATCATTGGCATTACTACGTTATGATTGTACTGTTTTCCTATTATCTGGTTGTGTCCTAATTTCACGAGTTGTACCTGCTCTAGTTCTACTTGCTGATTGTTAAATCGGACATTCAAATATAGTGTCGTCAGGTTGGTTATACACGTAAAACCGTCCGTTTAGTAAAAGTTTGTTGAAAGAAATGTTAAAAGGGGCTGCTTGTGCCATATTCGATTAGCTTGCTGCACGCAGTACGAGTATTTAGAGAGACGTTCACTGCTATCGAGAAGGTCGTACCTTTTAGCGAAGACCTGGAGGATAGAAGCTGCTGCCGCACTTTACCCAGAGCAAATTTAACAATTATAGGAAGTGTTTTGTTAGGGGCCTAGCGACCAATGCGATGTGCTCGATCGATATGTAAGGGCTCAAGATCTATTTCAAGCTTTTCTTTGCATAGTGAAATCAGCTTTTCTTCTGACTGAGACCAGGTCTTATCTGGTGCGTCACTAATGCCACGAAACACCAGGTTCTCTCGACGCGAGCGGTCTTCTAGCTCGTCGAGGCGGAGCCGAACATTGGTCTACACTAGTAGTTGCCTTAGACACCGACTCTTTAACGCAAGCGATATAGTTCTTTAATGCTTTGACGTCGCTTAGGTGTCCTTCAATTACTGAGACCCGCGAGTTTAATTAAGCCAAGGACTTAGTTCCAGTTTCCTGGTCTGCGAGGACACTTCTAATTTTAGAAAGAAAAAATGCGTTCATGGCATCAAGGACAGCTTGCAGGTTTAGTGCATCGGGAGCAGGGTTTAGCTCAACGTCTCCCGAGAGAAGCAGAGGGTACGAAATACAAAACCACTCGTATGCAATAAACATGCAGGCAGTGGGGGATGGCAGCACGAACAAGAAGATATCGTGACTTCGCTTACAGAAGTACGAGACATTGTTACTCACCTGAAAATACATGGCGAACATTCTGTTACTGTGCACTGCTGGCGTGCCACCATCCTCACTGGCGAAAAAGCTGTCGAGCGGCGCATAAGTACAGCCGAAGCTTCTACCAGGGTGAAGCCCAGTCGACGACGGTAGCAATCGCTGTCCATCAATGGATCCGACTTGTCTTGGATCCATCCCAGTGATGTCGAGGAACGTGCAGGTCATCGTCCATGACGACTGCTTCTGCGGTGTAGGGCCCGCGAAAAGACAAGGACTCGTTCCATGCGCAGAAATCAGCGTGCTGGCGAGCAGGAGCTGAAAATACCTGGCGAACGTTCTGTTACTGTGCACAGCTGGCGTGCCACCATCCCCGCTCAGTTGGTCGAGGATTGGCTTGCCTGGCTTTGAGGCCTGCTGGCTGGTTCGACCCAGCCGCAGAAATGGGTGCTCGATGGTCGCGTTGAACAGTTTATCGGAGAACTGTACGGAATCTCTATATCTTTTTTGAATGAGCGATGAAAGACTCAGGCAAAATTAAAGACCATCTATGTGGCGGGTGATATGAAAACATTATAAAAGGAAAGGTTTTGAGCAAAGATCGCGACCGTCCTCCTGCCGGGACTTGTTGACAACTTGGATGCTGCAAAAATCATTTTTGAGACAAGCGTTAGCAAATTAGGCTTTCGTGGTTTGCGGAAAGCAATAATATAACAGCCGATCTACATTTAGCCTGGTTTCATAAAAAGCACGAGTCGGGCCACACTGCACCAAACGCCAAAGAGACTTTGACGAAAGGCGCCGTTTTTGGTTTGGCTACCTTCCCCTCTTCCCTTCTGTGAAAAAAGTGCCCACCAAATGCCGTGATTACGCCCGCTGAAACGCGCGTAAATATGTTTAGAATACGTCCTATCTGGGTCGGTCTAAAGCCCTGTCACACAGAGGCGACAGTTGGACAAATTTATCCGGCCGCACAAGGAAATTGTTTCGCCCGCGACCCTGTCACATCGCGGCAACAACAACAGTCGGGCAACATGTTGCTGCCACCAAGGCAGCCATGTTGGCCGATTTGTTGTCCAAACACGCTGTCACTCCGCGCTGACGGTGGGTGGGGACAACACGAGGAACATTCCGCCATTTTGATTGTTTACCTTCCGTTCGTGTGCGGCGGGGAGTCGCTGGAAAGGTGACTCAACAAAGTGCTAGTGCGTTCTAAGGGCCGGAAATTACTACGGGACGACATTTTCCAGTGACTGTGATTAGAAAACTTGACACGGGGAGTGTTTTCCATCCTTTATTTTATAAAAATGTTCTTCTTTCGCTGACAAAGCGGA
>JAZHYW010051148.1:0-38325 GCA_037355805.1 Ixodes ricinus
CCATAGAGTTATTATAATGTACGCTAGAGGTTCAACTGGCGCTAGTGTCTATGCGACTTCCGGGAGGCAAATTGAAGCAGACAGCAACCAGTCTACTTTTGCGGTGCTCCTGTACATTCCTATGGGAAAACGCGCATGAAATTTGTCTCTTCGCCGGAAAAAAACACGAATAACTTTTGTTATTTCGGTTGTACCGGATAGTATGTACCTTTATTGATATTGTGAAAGTGTAATTGCTTTAGTTACAGCATTTTCCTTTACCACTGAACGATATTGAACTTCGCTATATTTCAGGCCCAAACCTCTGTTTCAAGGAAGGTATGTAAAAATGAGCGACGATTCTAAGCGAAATAGCAATCGAAAGGAATCTAGAGTGCGTTCAAGGTTCGCCAGCGTTCCGGTGGCGCTTATATATTGCTAGTATGCCCGTTCTGTCACTATATGAAAATGACTCCGTTGTGCATCTTTCCGATCTGTTAAAAAAATAAAGTATGTGGGCTACGAAAGGTGTTTCTTTTAATTATTTTCTATTTCGGGCAGTTTTAATCGGGCAGCTGTTCTCTGGCTTCTCCCTATTTGCAAGGATATGGAGCGTGCGGTTGATGATTTGAACCCAGAACAAGCATCTTCGCACATATTCATGAGCATAAAGAATAAAGCAGTACTTACAATTTATTTTGATCGTCTGCAAGCCCAAGGAGTTACTTATCCAGTGTTACTGAGTAGTTCTTGCCGTCTCTCTTGGTTTTCCACCTGTTTTTCGTTCGTCTGGCACGTATATCCCCCATGCTGGAAAGCGCCGACGCCGCGTTCGCGCTAACAGTGTCCGTCAGTGCACATAAATACACGTACGAAGCGGTTTTAGCACCGTTTTTCACGCCACGAATTTCAAATAAAAACACTGTAACTGACCAATTATTTCGTCTGCGTGACTGAGAAATGTTTCAAGCTACCTAGTACGTACGAATTATTCGTGATATTTGCTCTTATAATCGAGCGCAGAGAGAAAATGCACTCGCTTTTTCCCATAGAAATGCATTACCGGAAGTCAATTTCGGACTGGTTGCTGTCTGCTTCAATTTGCAGCAGCACACTAGCGCCAGTTGAACCTCTAGCGTACATTATAATAACTCTATGGTACTCGCAAACAGAACGCGGCGCTGTGCGCCGAGATTATACTCCGTTTCCACTCGCGATGGACCGTAGCGGACGCTACAGGCTGGCTGAACCAATCCCGATGCTGTGTGAGTGTCACGTGACCTTTGGACGGGGTGCAGTGGCGGGTGGGGCGCGTAGTCACGTGGTACGTTCGCCGCGCTGGATTGGCTGCGAGGACTCGTGAGGTCCCACTGCCATTCACATTGGAGTAAAGATGGGATAAGAGGTGTGGGTTGATAGGCAGGAGCTTTACTTATTTAAATTCCCCTCTGTATTCTTCTTAATCCTTAACACATCGTTTTTGTGGGCAACCAGAGTGATTTAAAGAGTTTGGCCCCGGTGCCCTCTCCGCCAATAGTCAGGGAGTCATCTGCATCGCGAGGGATTCCAAAGGCAACTGGCCACGCGAGACGCGCTTCGCCGCTGGTAAAGGGCCGTCGCAGCGTATGCGTGGGAGCTTTTGGGACCGCGGCGCGGGCGATAACGGTCATTAAATGTCTCTGTGTTGTTGAACCGGTGTGCTTTGTCATTCCCCGAGACGGGGGGGTAGCAGCAAGAATTTCCAGCCCCTTTTTATTCTATTGTTGACCGGTCACGCGGGAGTTCGCACTAAATGCAATGTATCTACATTGTTTTTTTTTTTCGTTAAAAAATATTACTGCCGATTGCACAAAACAATGGGGCTTTCTTCGCTCGGCCCCTGGACGACTTACGTTCAGTCCCGAGACTTCGAGACAACGAGACTTCGTGACAGCCTCAGAAAGCAGCGAGTAAAGGAGAAGGGTGCTAGCCATCGGTCTCAATATAAGGACAACAAATTCGTGCTCGCTTTTATGCGAGTCCGTACAACTGTTGATTGCTTTCAATATCAGGCTGAATTCCAGCCGTCGTCAATCAGCACTCCTGTCATAACCTCGTGGAAGACAAGCTGGGACATCTCCATCGCCTTCTAGGCGATGGGGATGCCAACGACTTCTGGAAGGGAAGTATTGGAAGCCGATTACCGGTGTTCGTTGTTCATTTTCCGCTCGTTTATATGTCGCCATATAAACGAGCACTACCCAAACGGAGACGACTAATGTCGAACGCCTCACCAGAAACACCGAACAATGCTGCAGGATGAGAGGTTTCAACGAGTCTCCTCACCTGCTGAGATAGATGCTAAATTCTCCCCTCGACGCTTGTCTGTTCGAAAGCTCTTTAAAAATCAAAACACGTGCCCTTTCAAAAAAGAAAGCATATCGAGGAACACAGAATTGTGGACAGACACTTATCACCGGTTCCTTAACGGAGCTTGTTTGTTCGTTCCACTTTCTGTATTTTGCGGTCTCATGTCTTCTACAAAATAAATTATCATCGGCTCGCTTGCGTTCTAAGCAGCGAATTATTTCTCGCAAAACTCATTGCAATATTTTTTAAAGAGCCCATCGCCGGCGAATGATCGTCTAATTGTCCTAACCAGGTATGTTTAGGTATCTACCAAAAAAATTGACCGCATCTCCACGTGGTGAATCATGTTGATTGGGGCGAAGCTCTGGTGGTGCTTGTCTGCGTAGACTCTGAGCCGCAGCCTGCCGAGCCTTTCGTTCGTTTTCATCCATGTCAGAAAGAGAATGTGTGGTATGGAACGTGGTTGTATACGCATTTCAGCATTTGACCGCAGCGCCCTCTGCTCTATAAACGTTGAGCCAATGCATGCGAAGTTTAATGCGATTATATACGCATTTGACTGCAGCGCCCTCTCCGTACAGACGTTGAGCGACTACATGCAACGCTTCATCCATGACATCCCCAGCTCTTTAGTTACTACCACCTCTCAGAGCCCCCTACTCGTCCCGCAGTCGTGGCCGAGTGGTTAAGGCGATGGACTAGAAATCCATTTGGGTCTCCCCGCACAGGTTCGAATCCTGTCGACTGCGCAAACATAGTTTTTTCATCATTTTTTTATCTTTTTTTTTTTGCTTTACACCAGGACGTGAGCACGTGCTTACGTGCTTGATGAGCACGTGAGCACGTGAGCTCACGAGCAGGAGCACGAGCACTGGACGCCAGACAGACGGACGGACGGACGAACGGACATGGCTAGCCCCTAAGGAGCTTCGCCCCTAATATCATATTTCTATATCCTCCTGGTTTCCTTGGTGCCCGCCTGCTTTTCATAAACTCGACTTTAAAAGTAGGCAAACAGCCAGTAGCTACTTGAAAAGGACGCCGAAGACCAAATCGCGAAGCAAAAAAGCCACAACAAAATAAGACACGGCCTTCGTTTCTTAAGCTTTTATTGATGATATTTTTGTCAATGAATTGTTATTTGGGACGCCGGTATTATTACGTTTTTGCAACAGACGTCACACGTTAGAGCCTTGCATTTTGTTTCCTTGTTGACGGCCACCAAAAAAAGCACAATGGTGTAACATTTGCAAATACGCCAGCCTATATCTCCTTTTTCTGCCGAGTAATGAACTACAACCGCGAACCTAAACAATTTGCAACATATTTTTTCATTGAGGGTGTCAGTGAAAACCGTCCATTGTGCTAATCGCTTCTTCGGACTGTCGTTCGAGTGATCAATAATGGTTAGCAAACCCTGCCGAGGCGTCTTTAAGAAAGCCGTTTCAGGCTCTTTGGGTATTGGGCTATCTCTTGCGGAAATGTTCGCCCGTAGCGACTTTACAACCACTGAGCCTACTTTAGTCCTCTAATGAAAGAATAGCTGAATACTCAGGTACGCTTGGGACAGCTTCGCAGGCTTTCCCCCTCTCTTTATATACAGCGTGCCCCCCTACCCCAACAATTTACATGTTTTTGTTGTTTTTTTTCATCGCAAAATAAACTGTGCATCGACGAATGATCTTTCTGCGTCCAAATGACGTGCTAGATATCCGAGCCAGATGCGGAACTTTCAGCTCGAGCCGATATACAATACAATACAATACAATACAATAAACTTTATTTTTCCAGAAGTACTGGAGGGGTCCCAAGACAAAAAGCTGCTAAAAGCAGCTTGACTGGAGTCTAGGTTCCTCTTATACATGGCAGAAGCTCGAACAACAAACATAAAACACTTTATCAGGATGATAAGAAAAATAAAACAAGGTCGCATAACACTGAAGTAGCAGAAAAACAAAATTAGATATGGATAGTTGAAACAGTAGGTACGTAAGTCTTTTCTGCCAATTACGTAGATGTCTATGTTGTTCGTGAAACATTTATTTAACACGTACGGTACTTTGTAATGCAATGACTGGAGGTTGTAATTTGTGCAGCACTGAGGAAGGAACCAAGTATCTACACGGCGTGTGTTTATATTACTTTCATGTTTCTCAAGTTCAGAAATAAAATACAAAACATCTATGAATGTTGGCGATGAGAAACGAAGGGTGAAGAGTAAACGATAAATATATACGCGTTCTACGGGAAGTATTTGATATCTAGAAAATAATGGTTCTGTATGGTCTGTATATGAGACACCCGCGATATAACGTAAAACTTCTTTTCGCAAGAATAGTAGATTTTGAAGGTTTGTCTTAGTTGTCGTAGCCCATACAAGATGACAGTAATTTAAATTGGACTCAAATAGTGCGTAGTAAAGTTTTTAACTTTATACTGATTGGTAAAACATTACGGGAGCGGGCAATAATGCCAACAACTCTGGAAAGTTTGGCAATTAGATAGTTAACATGGCAATCCCACAACATCTACTCGGAGAAAAGTACTCCTGAATTTTTATGTTGGGTAACTCAATTTGGGAATCACCAAGTTTGATTTCATTTTTAACCAGAACTGGTTTATTAATAGATCTCAATAAAATGGATTTGGATTTTTGGGTGTTTACTTTAAGACCATTAACTTTGGACCACATGTCAACTTTACTTAAGATATTGCTCGCTTTACATATCCGAACATCAGCATCAGTAGCAGAAATAAATAGGCTCGTATCATCAGCATAAATGACAAACCTAACTTGATGATCGATGTTAACAATGTCATTTATGTATACATTAAATAGAAGAGGCCCAAGTATGCTTCCTTGTCGGTACACCAGCAATAACAATATGAAAGGAAGAGTAATGATTGTCAATTACTACGCACTGTTTCCTACATTGTAGATATGATGTAAGTAAAGCAAGGGGTACACCGCGGAGACCATAATTGCCAAGTTTTGCAAGAGGAATGTGGTGATTGAGAACATGATGATGATTAACTTTATTTTCAAAAGGGTGGCGCCATGGCCTCATTGGGGGAAGGGGAACATAGGTAGGAAAAGTTTACATTCGGCGGTGCACTCCTGTCGAGCGCGCGAACTCCCATAGGGAGAGTAGCGTCTCCCTGGCCCGTGCCTCGTTAACCGGTGTGATCCAGGCCTCTAAAGTGTCGATGTGAGGCCCCAGGTGTTCGGCTCTTTTGTCTCGCAAGCCGGCACAATCCCAGAGGAGGTGTCGGATCGTTGGGCTTACGCCGGCGGTGCACGTAGTGCAGACGACAGGTGCAGCGGGCTCGGACCCTTCCGATGGCGCTTGGTCGGGTGGGCGGCCCCTCCGTGGTTTGTAGCTACGCCACCGAGCGAGTATGTCTTCGGTGAGCGCAGCTCCGGTGCGGGCCTTGTGTATTAACACTTGTGCCCCTCTGGGTAAACCCTTGGGTAACGGTGCCGGGTTGTACGGTGTTTGGTCTCGCAGCCGACGCTGATCCTCTTGTCGGGCCGCAGATTTCTTCTCCAGGGGGTCTGGGTCCGGCGGTGCGAAGGGGACGAAGATCCCTGGGTTGGAGCGGTCTTCCCTGTGCTCGCTCGCCCACGCGTGTGCGGCCTCGTTACCGATGCCACCCGCGTGTCCCGGGACCCAGTCCACTCTCACCTCAATACCTTTGGTGTTTTTCAAATACGAGCACAGACTCTTGATTCGCTGGCAGAGCGTCCCTTCGCGAGGAGTTTTCCCCAGACGGGCGAGGGCTTCCTACAATCCGTGAAGATGGTGACACGGGTAGGTACGTCCACTGGGTCGAATGTCTCTCTTATTCGAGATAGTGCCAGGTGTATTGCATCAAGTTCGAGGCGGCTCGTGCTAGGTTCGCTGTCGTATTGAAGTGTCTGAGCATATCGGTCCTGGCCAGTAGCGTAGGCGAGTGTGGCCCGCTTCGTCTCTTGGCACCACGCGGCGTCTGTGAAGACCGCGTGCTCCACGAGGTCTGCCCGCGCAGCGAGTGCAGCTCTTTCTTCCGAATGTTCTTCGCGGTGTTGTTTGCGAGTGAGCGGCTTAGGGTTTCTGACCATAATGTCCTCCCATGGTGGCATGCTCTTCGGAGGCGGGGCCTCTCCTACGGGAGGCCGCCAACCCTGTAATTCCAAAAGACGTTGACCGGCTCTAGTCGATGTCCGGCGCCGCTGATGGCCGGCGACGCGGGTCTCAATGATGGCTTGTAGAGTCGGAAGGTTCGAGTACCGATACAGCTCTTCTGTCTTAGTGTGTCTTGGGAGACCCGTGATTGCACGCAGGCACTCACGATGCAATATTTCCAGCTGTTTGTGCTGCGCCTTGGTCAGGATGAAACATGCGGCTCCATAGCAGGCTTTTGAGGTCAGGACCGCCTGAGTGAGCAAGCGGATGGTGCGAGTGCCCGCGCCACCGAGGCGGTTGCCCATTCTCTTGATGAGTTGGAGCTGTTGTCGCCACTTGGGTTTGAGTTGCTTGATCCACTCTTGCGCTCCTCCTTGTTCATGCAGTGGGACTCCCAATATGCGAATCCAACGTTCGGGGGAGCGCTGAATGGGCTGGCCGGCCAGGGTCAGGTGTATTTGAGCTCTGTTGTGCTCAAGACCGCCGACGATGAGGAAGGCTGTCTTCTCTGGGGAAGGTTGCATGCCCGTAGTTTGCAGGCACTGGTCAATGGCATCTAGGGCCGTCTGCATGGTTTCGACCGTTTCTTTAGTGTCGAGCTTTGTGTTACGGGGGTCCACCCAAAGGGTGATGTCGTCCGCATAAGTTGTGTGCTGAAGGTGTGGGACGGCGCGCAACACTCTTGCTATTTTTCTCATGACCAAGTTGAAAAGGGTCGGCGAAAGGATGGCTCCTTGAGGTACTCCACGGAAATTCTGGAACATGCGGGGTTGCTGGGCGCCCGAGCTGATCTCAAAGGTTCGATTCTTGAGGAAACTTTTCACGAAATTGATTATGCGGGTGCCTGCGCCGCTCTCTTCGAGTGCCTCGATCACTGCCGAATGCTCAACGGTGTCAAAAGCTTTCCGGAGGTCCACTGCCACCAGGAGTCCGGGTACCTTGTTGGTTCCTCGGCGCCTCTTACCCACAAAGTTTCGGAGGAGGTGTAGGCTGTCGTGGGTGCACAGTCCGGGGCGAAAACCAGTCTGCGCAGCGTCGTAGTAAGGGTCGTCCCTGGCTTCCTCCAAGACATAAGTGAGTCGCGTAAGGACCATCCGCTCGAGTAGCTTGCATAGCGTAGACGTAAGTGAGATTGGTCGGAGGTTCTGATTGAGAACATCGAACACTTTACTGAAGTCTATAAATACACCTAACGTAAGAAGCCTTTTTTCAATAGTTTGCAATATAATTTCTTTTTGAAGTAATAAAGCGGCTTCAGTGGATTTACCTTGTCGAAAACCAAATTGAGTCCGTTAGTATAAAACGTTTTGTGAAAAACGAATTTAGGCGTGTGAGTATCTTATTCAAAAGTTACAAGTGATTTTCTAAAAATTTCAATGGGAAAATGGCGGCCGACGGAGATCTTGAATACATTCAGGGAGCACTATAACGCCAGAAACAAAAAACAAACAAAAAAGCGGGCGAAAATATAAGACCCATTTTCCCATTGATTTTTGCACAAAATCGCCTATAACTCTTGAACCAGATTTTGGGTCGTGCTTAAACTTTGGCATTTGGTTCAGACCTCTAGTGCTACCTTTGGGCGGAGAATGAGCACTCGGCAACCTGTAGTTTATTTTTGGAATACAAAAAATCCTGTAATTTTCTTCTTTTTATTTGGGGGGGGGGGGGGGGGGGGGGGGCAGAGGGGGGGGGGACACCCTGTTGTTCTTCCTCATATCACAGCCCAATTATTCCGATTTTTTCATGCAGATGCCACGTGATAGTGGGATTAAAACCTACTCATTAGTCATGCTGTATAATTTGCGCTCGTCAAGGTTTCTTCTGTTTGTTTTTTCTCTTGTTACTTGCCGTCGCGGTGCCTTTGTATTTTCAAAGGCTGAATACTTTCTTGTTTTCACCATGCACGCGCGGAAATATAAAATAAAGAGACCCCAAAGAATGGAAGCCAGAGAACGTTCACCGCTCAAACAAGAAGTCAGAAAGAAGAAAAAATTGCGCGGAAGAGTACGAAGCATGGAAAGAGCGCGCCGAAATGGAAATGCCGCCGCTAGCGCTCATCCGATACCTCTCCATACGCGTCGACCACCTGCTACGCTGGCGCACGACTTATCAACGCCTTCAAAATTGTTCGATCACGTGGCCTCGCTACTCGCGCATGCGCGGACAGACGCGAGGCCCTAGCGGCCCCTGTCGGCGCGGTTCGCAAGATTCTGGCATCGCGCGTCGGCCGCTCGCATGGTCGGACTGGGAGGCAGAGTTGGCCGAGTGAGCGCTTGAGTTGGCGTTGCTATAGTGTGCGGCATGCGTGCACGTGCGTGCCATGGCACCGGAGGCTGCTGCCTCGCGGCCGCGCCCGTTGGGATTGTTGTCAACGTATCTGTGCGTTCTCGTCAGAATCGCGAGCGGCGTCGCCGCATCTCCGTGAGTACTTCTCACCTCCTCTCTGTTTTGCATCAAGAGCCTGCGCCGCGCCGCGCCCCTCACATTGCTGGCCTGGCTGCCTGGCTTGATATTTTGCATGCTTGCAACTGACTTGCCACCGACACCGTGTTTTGACGTTGTGTCGTCCTGGAACAGTGTTTGAAAAGGCGCCGTACGACCAGGTGCTACCTTCAAGAAACAACCTTTCCGTGGACGCTGTTTTTTAGAATTTTATTTTTCCAAGTGTGAAGTTCCCTAGTTCGCTAGACTCCCGCGCGAAACCTGTGCCAAAGAAGAGCATCGCCCCATTTGTTTTTCAATTATTACCATCTCACGTGTAGATCAGAATTCCTTTCAAAATACTAGAGCCGTGAAACTGGTAGTCTCACTCTATTACCGGTTGAACCCGCAATCTTAGACAACATAGTTTTGCATGTCCTTTCTGCAGTGGTTTATTCTTGTCCATGAAGGATGTTGCTGGCCGTGTTAAGAGACACTTTTTTGGTGTTGCTACAGCACGTTGTTTCGTCACTGCCGCTGACAACAGAAGGATGTGTTCTCACTGTCATGACAACAGATCCTTGAAAGTCACACACTGACAACGTGATAAGGATCATCACACAAGAGCTGGTGAATTAATAATGAAATACATTCTATGCATTAACTGTCACAAGCGCACAGGTTATAAAATATTGGAGGTGTTTCAAGAACAGAATGAAGATGATGAGGTGTATGCGGATGTTTTTTTCAGACTTAATGGTTGTAGCGAAAACCTTCAATTTAGTTGACGGTGTGCCGTCAACAAGATACACAACCAAAAACAGTTAACAAAGTAGAATTCAAAATTATTGAGTCATTTGAAGTGAAGAGACTAAGGAAGTAGGCTTCTACTGTATGCCTGTTCAATCAAGGTATTCCTTGCTGACATGATTGCAGATGTCACCGCGTTACAAAAGTTATTTCAAGACAATATTCGAGTCAGTCAGAAGGGATGAATGCAGTAGAAGCTCCGCCTTCAACGAGCTTTCTCTTGGATAACACTTGGACGCTCTTGTAAGTTTCCAACGTGCACGCGCTGCCATAGTAGGATGGAGGACAGCCAGCTGATTTGCTAGAGTGCGGAAATCCTACGGCATCCTTAAACTGTCACCGAGTATCTCTAGGTTTAGAAATGTTAGTGCTTGCAGAGGTCTCTTACTTGAAACAAATCCTGCAATTGTTCGACTACTGCTTCATAAGCCATTCAAGGTCTCGACACCATTTTAATTTTGCTTCAATGTTTCGGGAAGCTACTAAGCCTTCGAGGGTCAGTTTTATTGCCTGTGGGTTCTGGGGAACTGTATATATAGTTGGGGGTAAAACTGCAGATATGTTTTTATTGGGCAGTTTGTGCCAGATTGTATGTTTTGTTGTTTCAGTGCAGGCTCAAGACATGGACAGCATTCAAGGGATAATCATCTCACTCAATGCAGAAAGAAATCAGCAGCCATCATGAAAAAGGTAATGCCGCTCCTCCACCTCTTCATTCTGGTTATCTGTATACTGCCCAGTACCTCATGACTGGGGAGTTTCTTCAGAGGTAAATCATTGAGATAATTTGAACGCGCCTTTTTATAGGGGCGAGAACAGCTTATCAGCCTAAATAATTTGTCCGCGATTCTCACGCGACACTCTGGCTGACATAGACGAACACAGCGTCAGCCATCGGCTGGGGCTCATGTTCAATACAGTGAAGAAGTAATTGAACACGATTGCCAGCCAATCCATGACGCAGCACTCGTGTACAAGTTGCGCAATACGCTGGATCGACTAAGATGAGGCACACAATCTAATCTCACAGGCCTTGTGTTGTGCTCACATCTAGCTCCATGAAAAACAAGCTCTGTGAAAAACTAGTTTGATCTCGTCAATACAAGGAATATACATTACAGCAACGTCTGTGTTTCGTCCCCGTTCGTGTTTAGTTTTTTCGGATGTTAAACTACTTTATCAACACGCAAGCTCTTAATGTTAGCATTACTTCCGTTTCCACTTGCATATGCCTAAGAACACTGTCTATGAAGAAAGGGGGTCTACCAGTGTTTTGAAAATGTTTTTGCGAGGCGGTTTGCAAAGAAACGCTGATACGCATGTACCCCTGTCTCCGCAAGCCGAAATAAAAAGTGTTACATATTTATATCGCCGTCTCAATTGTTGTTGGATACAAAAGAGTATAATTGTAATTTGGGATGGTATTTATATAAAAATTTAAAAAATAATAAATTCCGTTAAATTTATTTTATTTTTGCATCATCCATTTGTACTTGTAACAATTTTTTAAACATGTGCCAGTCAATTATGGTGAAATTGTCCCAAATAATCAAAACACAGTGACACTTGGTGGACCTCTGGTAGCGCATTTGTGTTGTGCAACAGCAAAGCGCGGAGCCTCAGCGGCCTCCAGTGTAAGGTACTGCAAAATATGTATTGATCCAAATTATGTCCCCCAGACTGATGCCATAATCTACTACTTGGCTCAGAAACTCACGACACTAATCAGTCAGTTAGGCTTAGCATCATGTTCTGGTAAAACTTGACGTATTATGCGTTTACAATAGCAATGACAAGGCATTCACTTTTGTGATTCATCATACTAAGGATCCTCAGTTCCCCTCCTAGACTGCAGTAAATGCATAAGCTTATCAGACATGACAAAAAATGACTAAAGTGATTATATTTACATGCTTAGAATCTTAATGCTTATACCCTTAATCATTGTCATTAAAATACTATACTACGTTCCAATACAATATACCTATTACAGCAATGCCTATGTTTTTCCCAAAGACGTTTAACTGTGGGAGAACTCTGATGCATTCGGGCATCAAAGTTTCCCAAACTGATATTAAAATACAAAAGAAAAAAAAACTTCTGACGCGTTGTTGCTCTTTGACACAGGAAGCCAGCAAAAAAAACAAGACGAAATTGATTTAATTTTATTATTAAACGTAATAATGGCAAATAATTCGTCCTTGACGCGTTTGTGCGCGTTAGGAGCTCATTGTAAACCTTCATTATTATATTTAACTGAGAACTTCCCTCACTGCTCCCATATTGTACAATTCTGCTTGGCCACTGGGATATATATGAAGTATCTGAATATAAAAGTAACTTCGCTGATTTAGTTTTCTAGAACCTATTCTTGTTTGGACTGTTACGCACATTTGTGTCACGGATGTTCTGATCATGGTTTATGGTCTTTTTCTTTTCAAGTGTCATGGGACATATGGGCCTCCTAGGCCTAGTGGGCAAGTAGCAAGAGGACAGCCAGCAGGTATCAAGCTTAAAGGTTTGATGTCGTTTTGTATATAAATATTAAATAAACTATTAATACTAAAATAAATACGTAGGTGTTGTTCATTTTCATAGCATTTTTTTTGTAAAATGTTGCATGACCCAGGGGGATGCAAAAATTACAGTGTTAGTATATTATTTAAATGAATACCTGCAGGGTCGTTAGGCATTATGCAGGGGGGTACAGGAAACATTATGCAGTAACAATAGTTATTCATACAATAGATAAAGGGAACAACAATAAAACATTAATTATTAATTGCGAATACAGATTTGCAGTTTATCATAAAAGATGATCATTATCAGTAATAGATACAATTTCTTCCCTAAATGTATTCCACTCTGGAATGGTTTGAACAAAAAATGAAAATGAAAAACAGTCAGTATTGTAACGGAATTCCTCGGCTTTTTAGCTTTTTTAGAAAGATCAGTCTTGCAGATGCATAGTGTGGTTCAAAAATGCTAAGACTTCTTTCAATACCAGTCCGTCCGTAATATAGGCTGTGAAAGAATTTCAATCTCAAGCACTTTCTTCGCTCTTTGAGTGAATCCCAACCGAAACTGTTTTTCATCTTTGTACAACTTGTATAAGGTCTGTAATCACCTGTAACGAACCGTAATGCCTGGTTTTGAACCCGTTCCAACTTTTGTTCAATGGTAACTTTGTTGTGGGTCCCAGATGAAACAAGCATATTCTAAAATTAGTCGAATGAAAGAAAAATATAATGTTTGTTTTACACTGCAAAACAGTCTTATGTCACCAAATACTACAAAAAAAAATGACGGCAAACACATAGTCTCACGGTACTACTAAAGAATGCTTGACGGAAAGAACTCAAATGCTTACTGTAATTTGCGTTCACGCCAAAATGTGAATTTGGCGCATCTCTTTGTTATGGATTGACTATCAAAACGAAAAATAGACGGCTGAATTGTGTTTGAGAATGACAAACCACAGATAAAAATGACACAAATTAAGGCAGTCAATTGCTCATGACTACTCCCCTCCATTTAATAAAGTTACAATGTACCTAACCCAAGTGTCCACCTCGTCAGCCGCCTCTCCGATTCCCGTGGTGTAAAGCGGTGTAGCCTACCCTATTGTAAGCACCTTCTGCATTTTGCTCTTTCGCATAACAAGCGTCCATCATCCAGTTTTTCTGTTCTTTTTAGAGATTATGTCAATATGTTGGGCCAGTGCTTGTCCCATACATTTTACGTAACACAATATTTATGCCGCGAGGCGCAATCTGACAGCAGCAAATTTCACAAGAATTGTAACTCCAAAAATAGTTCCACATCATTTGCTTATCAGATTAACCATGCCTGTGGATTCTTAACGTACAGCAATAGCAGATATGCTTCGAAAGAAACCACATTTGGAATATATACGTTCAGCAAATACCTTCGGGTTTCGAAAATACCGAGGAGTAATTTTTTTTCACGGTTCAATTTTGATTTGATTTTAATTTTTTTTTTTCACACATAGTAATTTTTTTTAAATAAGTGACTGTAAGTATGACTTGCTGTGAAGCTGAGCTCGGAGTCCGAGCTATTTTTGAGTTAGCTCGTTGGAGGAGACTATATTGCTCCAAATTTCTTTTTTTTTCGTCATTTAATAGCAGAAGAAGAAAACTTCATAACCTATCCAGGCAGTCTTTTTTAATTTTTTATGCGGCGGGAAGGGAGGGGGTTAGAGTGCCGCGTCCTTTTGAAAGTCACATCTGTGTTCAAAGAATAAAGCTCATATTGATGGCTCCGTCCAAGAGTACGTTTCATGCGCGTATTTTTCTTCAATCAGTCACATGCATTGAAAAATAAATTCTTATTTAAGCATTTGCGTCTTGTCATCATCATCATTATCATCATCATCATTTATTGTCCGTGAAAGCCCTTACCGGCATTACAACAAGAAAGTGGTACTTTTGTTTTTCAACCGAACAATATTGCACGCAATCACAACACAGTAGAAGGAATTAGTCGGATAAGGCAAAAATGAAAGCGTTTGCAGAGGCAGCATATTTATGTGTGTCAGTTACGATAACGATGTCGTTTGGTAGTGTCTTCCAATCGTTGATGGCCAAGTATAAAGTTGAAATACTGCATGAAGTAGTTAACGAAAAGAAATAGGCCACAACTTGCAGGAGTGGTCAAAGTGGCGGAAAGCCTTCTCGCGGGGTAAAAGTAGCGATTAACAAAGAGGCATGTTATGGCGAAAGATATAGTGAAAGAGAGAAAGACAAGACACTGGGCGCCTTAATGAAAGTGTGTAAAGGTTAGCTGTTTCGCGCAATCCATATATGCTTGTGACTGGTGAGTAATAAAAAACAAATATAGTGCAGAGCTCTGTTTTGGATGGATTCAAATTTTATAACTAGGTAACATTGCCAAGGACTCCATACAGAAGAAGCGAATTCAAGCTTTGACCGAACGAAAGTTCTATTAATTATCGATATTTACATAGAAACATTGATGTGAAGTATCTTGGAGTCATTTTGTCATGCGATCTTTTTTTAATGCTCACGTAACACGATCTGCAAAAAAGTCTGGTAGAATGTTAAATTTTATTAACCGAAATCAACGCAGTGCTCCCAAAGAGTTAAAAGAAACTGCCTACTGCTGCTTGGTAAGACTGACGCTTGAATATGCGTGTGTTTTGTGGGACCCGTACCAAGCGTACCTTGTCACTAAAATAGAAAAAAAAATCAAAACCGTGCTGCAAGGTTTGTATCGGGAACGTAAAATAGAATATCCAGTGTGACAGAAATTACACATGAGATCGGGTGGGAACTATTGCATTTAAGAAGAAAGAAATTTTGTCTAAAGTTTTTATTTTCTGTTTTTAGAAACTTAACTAGAATTGATAACTATACATATCTTGAATTACCAAACTATCTTTCAACCTGAATATATCATTGTAATAACACCAAAGAAATATTTGGCCGAACTGATTGTAAAAAATAATACTAATTTTTTCCTTGTACAATAACGTATTGGAATTCGTTGCCTGTATCAGCATTCACTACAGATGACGTAGGGTACTGCTTTTCAGTATCCTAAATTTTAACATTCAAGAGTTTGTGTTTTATTTAACAGTATTTATTATATTTTCCCATGGTATTTATGTTCGTGATTATGTGTATTTGTTTTCCTGCTGTAAAGATTAGGCGCTGCAGATTGTTTCTGTAAATAAATAAATACATATTAAAGTAATCTTGTTCTTTTATCTCTGGTGTTGCGGGTTTCAGGTTTCGGCGCCAAAAGCCGAGGAAACGGTTTGCAGGATTGATGTGAGACGTTAATGAAAGTTCAGATGTTAAATGAATACCGAGATATTTATATGAACTGCTTACGGTGATAGGGGAGGCGCCAATATGGTAAGAAAAAGATCGAAGAAGAGCACAACAAAAAAAAAACGAAAGGAATTTGCATTTGTCGAATTTAGGGTCATCGGCCATTTACTGCAGCACTGAATCATTAGTTTAATATATGTTGGCAAGGTATGGTGATCGTCGGGCGAGAGAATGGTTCTGTAAATTGCGCAGTCATCTGCGAACAAACGAAGTAATGAGGAGATGCTCTCATGAATGGCATTAATGTAGATTAGAAAGAGCAAGGGCCCTAGTACACTGCCCTCAGAGACACCTGATCTTACCGCGCATGAGGGGGATTTAAAATTATTAATGGTGGTGTACTGAGTGCGGTTAGTCGAAAATTCGGATATCTATTTTACGATAGCGGGCTCGATTTTAGATGTTATGTTTTGATATAAGACATTGATGAGGGACCTCACTGAATGCTTTGGAAAAGTCAAGGAAAATGGCGTCAGTCTGAATGCTTGTATTGAAGCCTGAGTGAATTTCATGAAGAAATGCCATTTGTTGGGTTTCACAAGAGTATGCTTTCTGGAATCCATGTTGGTGATTAAAATAATAGGGTTCCACCTGGGCTTAGTTATATTAAGAATGTTTAAAAATACACTTATTAATTGTATTACGAAACCAAATAGGCGAAACCAACAAACGATGGAGGATGCCAGCTCCTTCGCCAAGCAATTGGGATGCATAAGAACTGAGCTCCTTGCGTTTTCTCAGGCGCAGTGAAGTATAACGTGTTTCTAGAGCCAAGCTTGGCTCCGCTGCCACCGGAGAAAGAGGTCTTTCTTTCAGCGTTTGTAAGCCGCCATACGCCGCTGCTACGCTGCATTTACGCCGTATACCAATAACTGCCATTTTCCTAGAAAAGAAAAATTGAGAACGGCAACCCGCTCAGCAGTTGTTTTTCGACGCAACCGTTTTATTTGCGAGGAGCTCAGAGGTGGTTAAAGGCACTAACAGTGCAAGCTGTGAGAAAGTGACCTTCCTGGAATGGACAACCCGGAGTATCAATTCAAAACCAGGTAAAAGAAAAATACAAGTACATGCATTTCATGCTTAGAAAAAAATAAAAATCAACAAAAACACTGGCGTGTGGCTGTACATGGTCGGCCTCGGCCTTGAAGCCTCCTCCACGCTCGTCATGGTGTGGTTTTATGTCCTAAACAACGCCCGCTTCAATCCACGCGCGTTGCATGTACAGAGCGCGACACTGTTAGCGCGAACAGCGATCGCCGGTTTTCCCAGTTTTTTTCTTTGAAACCGAGGAATGCCATCCAAGTTCTTATTGATACAGAAAGAGCTCATTTTGTTCTACTGTGTAAACGATAAATTTCGTGCTCGCTAATACTATTTAGAGTAACATGCGAAAATACGCCGATGTCGTGTTCGCGCTAACAGTGTCGCGATGTGTACCTTGCACACTGGTGGCGGATGCACGGCGCGATGGTGCATCAGTGGCACCATTACTGCGCCCGAAAAGTGTATCTGCTTTTCTTGCACGCTGTTCTTTGATTTACTCGTTAAATGATTTTGCATCTCTTCCGTATCAGCCAATGGCGACGTTTACTTGCCTAACTCCTCGGCCTGTGCACTCCGCGCATTCGATCCTACCATGTGCGGACCGCCGGCCTAGCCAGCGTATTCAATCTCGTTTTCTAAGTACCATATATTAAACTTCCGGTTCGCGTGGCACTGTGACAAAAGCATTTATTCGCAAAGCACACAACACTTACATTGTGTGGATCATCAGGAAGGTAATAAAAAAATTAGTTGCCCTTCCTTGATTTATGTCACCACTCCGATCAACATTGCTGAGTTGTCTCCATCTTCCAAACGACTGCCTCCCCCCCCCTTCCGCCTCTTTGAGCGTAATTAAACCTTGGTGCCTGTATCAAATCACCATCGCCTTTGAAAACTGGTGGGTTGTCATTTTTGGAAGAGTATCAAGTGCTCAGTCGGCGCCTCCTACATACGAAGGTGCTGTAGTGCTGGGTTTTTCTTCATCGCCTACTGAAGGACAGCGCTTTGCACAGATTGAACACGAATACTGCGTCAGTATTTGATTGGGAATCATGTTCAATCTGTAAGGACAGTAGGACACGAATTTTCGACAAACGCTAACGCAGCACGCACTCGTGTAAAATCTGATGCGAAGAAAAACCGGCACTATAACCCTGTTTTTTTAGAGAGGCGCAACTTTACGCAGTCACTTTTGAGCAAAGGCGCTGACGAGGAAGTCAATTTGACGCATTGAACCGAGTTATCTTTTGCATACTAGAGTTTTGTGTGCAAGAAGCAATCAAGACATGGTTCGAATATATCGGAAGCCTGATCAGCATCGGTGCTAACTAAAAATATTTTACTATGTACCAGATGGTTAGAAGTAAATGCGACAGTCTCCTGCAAATACTTGTCTCATCACATTATTTAAGTAACCTCTGGTGCGAAACGCAATAAATATTGCACAATAAGTGTCCGACGGGAGCAAACCAAACACTTTACAACCAACACCGCGCGACGACAGCTTTCTTGGACCTTAAGGTGGCAGACTTTCGGGCTGTTACTTCTCAAGTAATCCAAGAAAGTAGAGATGATATTCGCTCATGCGCAGGGTAAACACAAACTTCTTTATTTTTTTAGCAAGGGCATTTGTCTCGAATAAATCAGTTCAAGCGTTCTCCCAAAACATGTCGCCGTATTTAAAATGTCGCAAAACTTTCGACGTGTCAAGCAAGTTTCTTGCATCAGTGTGGAACGTGAGAAACGTTTCGCCTTTTTATTGTTCTCTCGCAAATAAGGTACTCGCACATATTAATTGTTTTGAAAGAAAAGTATAAACAGGGTTTTTGTTTTCTCATCGCAATCGTATTTCAAAATATCTGATCAAATATAGCAATATCGAAAGATGCCACGCGTTTCAAGAATCACCGTTATCTGATAAAAAAAAAGACCTAAAGTGATTATCATAAATTCTCGCTGAAAAGAAAGGTGACGAACATCACTGGTGCATACGCGAAGGCAAACAGCATCAGTAACTTGGAACGTACACCACGTTTTTATTAGAGATCTAAGAAAATCTAGTATAACTTTATAATCAAAAGGCGCTAAGCTCTGTAACTTTGGCATATGATCTCAACTTCACTTGCTACAAATGAAGGACCACAGGGTTCAGGGATGCGTAGTTTAGGTTTGCTCGTGGGATAAACGCGGTTTACATTTTTCCTCGCATATTACACACTGTATATAAATGACTGAAAGAAACGTGGAATATATGCAATAAAGGTTTATCAAATAGAAATACTCTTTGTATACGCGCGTAAGCGGACACCCAAATATACGAATGTGTCCAACTTGGAGTTCAAAATAGCCGTGAACTCTCAACAATGAATCCTCATCAATTATTATTGGCACCTGGCGAAGCAGCTCTGCTAAAACGTCCTGCCGGCACCTCTCCGCCGCCTTCGTTTTATTCAAAATCGTCACGCTTTCGCTGGAGTTTGCTCACTCGTGTGAGACACTTTTATAAATTGACTGCGAAACACGGGTATTTTCTAATGCGACATTCGAGCGCCGCCAGGCGGGGTCGGCTAACAGAGGCTAGGTTACATGGATGCGACAGCGGCGTCGCGAGCCGTCCGGTGCGGCGATTCGGAGCAGCCATTTCCGACAGTTCGCACGCCGGACCGGACAGTGTTGACGCGCATGTGTTTCGCGCTTAACAGAGGCTACGTTTACATGGATGCGACAGCAGCGCACGGATCCCCTTCAGCCGCTGCGTTTACATGGATTCGGATCGACCAGTAGCGGCACCTCGTGTCGAAGAATCACAACGTAAACCTCGCGACCTTTCGATTGTTTCCGAAGTTTTCGGTTGGCCTAGCGGCTTGCAACGCAACGCTACCGTGATCCCTCGCTCGACGATCCGCTAGCGTTTACATAAAGTGTCTCGATTCGGATTGACCATCTCAAACCATCCCCTCCCAGCGGATCGGATCGGATCGGGTCCGATTCGATCCGAAGCCGTTCACATGGACCGATTCGATTCGTTAACTGGATCCGATGCGCTGCAGTCGCGTCCATGTAAAGTAGCGACGCCGTTTGGAAACGCAAAGTGACACTTCCTTTGTACCTGGCGAACTGCGACCCTCCGGACAGGGCCAAGCTCCGAAATATGTTCGGAACCGGGTTAGATCGTACGAAGCTTCATTCATCGCACGCCTTCATCTTGATGAATCGCTTACGTGCTCCAAGAAGTTTAGTTGTTGTTTCGCCCCTCTGACTGCGATGTATAATTATTCCGTAAACACACGTTAATACTAGCCAGTCGCGTACGTAGACGAACAAATGTAAAATGCCTCGTTAAAATTCGGCGAAAACGTGTGTGCAGAAAAAGCAACCACCGAAGCCAAGAGCCCGCACCCGCATCGCTGGGGTCCAGTCAAATAAATATCAAAACTACGCGGAGCACGTGAATCGTAATTTCACACCTCGGAACCCAGGGGTCATATATATATGCCAGCTTTGAACTGAATAAGTATCTTTGACGACGTGCAGTTTTGTGATCACGCTGCGTGATGCAGATCAAATACCTTAATTTAGCAGTCGTACTGGTCTGGCCAGATTAGTCATCCATAGCGGAAACACCAGACAGCTGACTAACTACTCGCTGTCGAAACATTTGCACAACACAATTTACTCTTTTGTTTGCTCAGGATAACACTTGAACATTGTTAATTTGACATCCAAGATTACAAATATCAACCAAATTTCATTTAATGCAAAAATTAAAAGAGCAATTATTTTTTTTGTATCGCTTTGAAACTTGCGTTATCTGAAACTACGCTTCAACCTTCCCATATAGCCACCAGAAACGTATTGTGATCCCTGACAGCCAACACTCGAATGTCGACGAATGCTGTACGTCACGTGCGCGCGAAGTAAAGTATGTCCAGGTACAATCCCGACAAGTCTTTATTCGAAGCTGCCCGATAGAAAAACGCATTCGTCCGTTGCAACGGCGTCAGTGTTTACAAATCCTGTCCTGGTCCTCTTTGTTCCCGGGGTGCGCGAACCTGTAGGTGTCCAAGGAGGCCCGCACGCGAGTTGCCTAACGATCGCTAACAGGGACTCTGATCAAGGAACTACGGGCCTGAACACGGTCAGCTACGTCGACTGCAAGCCGTGAGGTCCTTTCCTGAACGGGCTACGCACGACATGACCTAGGATCGGGCGGTATCCCGGTAGAGATCGCGATATATGAGGGATTAAGGATGCAGGTTTTATTTATTATTTTATTTATTTACATTGTACCTACATCGCCCTGTGGGCATTATTGTAAGGGGTTTAGAAAACAATATTACAAGTGGAAAAAGAAACGTCATTATCATCAATGGACACAATATCTTCCGGGAGGTCGTTCCACTCTCTCGCGGTTTTGACAAAAAATGAATTCGCAAAACTGTCAGTCCTGTAAGTGGGAACAGCAACCTGCTGTTCCCACTTATAAACAAGGAGGTGTTTTGGGATACCAGATTAAATTTCTTGGTTTGGCAAATAAATATGTTAAATTTAGTTTTACTACAAAAATAAAGTGGAGGAATAAATAACTAGCACCACCACATCAGAAATGTTCAATAGCTCCTCTGTTCATATAATAAAAGCAGGAATTGTCCCGCAATTACCTCTGCATCTATTGCGATGGGCCAGCTGAACAAAGAAACCACGCATAAAAACACCATTCGCACTGCTGGACTAACAACTCTTTAATGCTCCCTTTTCTTTTCCTTTTTGCGAGTGATTGAAAACTTTTTTTTATCCCGTAATTCATAATTTATTTTTATTTTTATTTTTCTTTAGGTCACTTTTCGATTTTTTGCTTTACTGGTTTTTTGGCGTTTCCTCATCCTTTTTTTAGGGTGGAGGCTGGCGCATTCTTCTTTCTTTTATCCTTGCCCGGACACCGTGGCTCCCCGCAGGAACGCTTCCTCCTTGTGGTCGAGTGCAACTGAAGGGGCACTAACACAGTCCTCTCCGTTGTCCTTGGATGGCTAGGGCCTCTAGCAATTCACGCGCGAGTTGGTTTCTGTGTTTTCCCACAATGCTAACTTCGTGTAGTTTTGCCTGACATTCGCGTGCAGTGACGAGCTACAGTGGATCGTCGCCGTACGTGGGGACTAGGTTCCCGTCAAGATCGATATCCAGCTTATGCAGCAATCATCTCACAGAAGAGAGCTACAAGCTGAGCTCTAAGCGGACAGAAGGCTCGTAAGCATGAGGTGTGATGCTGTGCCAACGATATTAAACTACGTCCATCCACTCCTCGCCCAAGTCGGATCAATCAATTTGATAATGCAGCGAAACCGAAACCAGCAGCTAGGCCATCTGGAAACGATACCAGAAGTTGTATTTAGCACGCGTGCAGCCCGATTCTGTTTGACCCGCGTGTGAAAATGGAGCGTGACTACGATTCACCAAGCTCGTTTAAGTCAAGTGACGACAAGCATTTGAACGATTCGCCATTTGTCTTCGACCGCGGACATTGCCTCTGAGAAACGGTCCGCAGCCTCTTCACCGATCCAGTGGATCCGCTGGACATGTGTACCCAGATGCCGCTTCGTGTACTTAGAGTGCCGCTTCAGAGGCGAAATCTGCATCCTTTGCTTTGCAAGGCCCCTAGTTCGATCGCTGGCCGTCGCAGTTGTGTTTGCTCGAAACGGCATACGTTTGCTCGAAGCTTACGGCTGTCTCGAGTAATTTCCTGCTAAAAGACGTGACGTTTTTTGCACATGCTTAGGAACTGCATTAAAAGAACCGTATTTAAGTATAGGAATACTAGCCTACGCTTGTTATCCCGACCATCAAACAAACCTTTGCGTTTTGTGACGTCACGCAGCACCTACGGATGTCAGCCATTGACACTGGCGAAATTCGGGGTGCAGTTTTGTACATGGGCTCATGAAAGGTTTAATTAATAACGGGAGATCATACATCAAAATAAAAATGACGTTTGTCTACATGAAGGCTCCCTCGAAGTAACGGAGCGCAAGAACTTAAGTACTTCCGGTTTCGACCGGACAATCCCTTTAAGCCCGTGGCATCTATTGCATCTATTTACAAAACAGGTTACAGGTGTTGCTCATATACAGTTACACTAGCACTCTCAGCTGTCATTAAGCCAACAATCGTTGGCATCTCCCAACTGCCATTGAGCTCAACTAAGTTGGTCACTGTTACACGGTACATAGGCTCAACAACCCCAGTTGAGGTGCGCGTCAAGGGACACAGTTGAAACCGAAACAAAACAAACACTTACGTCACATTAGCTCTTTTATTCTTTTTTTAAAAAGTGATGCAAATAAATTATAGGCATATTTTTCATTCATTATAAACGCTTAAAGCAAAATAAAACGAACTTATTCTTTGTGTGTGTTTTTAGAGTAAAGAAACGAAACTCAGAACGTTTCACACGAATTCAAGCAAGGGAGACATAACGAAAGTCTTATCGGCGCCGACATATCAATGGCCGCCCTCGCCGAGCTTCGACATCCACGACGTGCCGCGATCGTTCTAGCGGCAGCTATGGCCCCGAATCATACCTCTTCCGACAGTATTTGCTGCTACGATACTTTCTATGTACCTCCCCCAATCTTCCGCAATGGTAAGTGCTTCGCTGGCGATGGCCATGGGCGGCGATGCGGCGCACGTCGCCATCTTTAGCTTTGTTGGGGCGAACCCCTCATCAGTTAACTGACTTAGGCCAGCTAAGTTGAACTCCAATGACCGTTAGCGGCTCAATGACAGCTGGCGCCGCCGCGATTGGAGTCAACTGTCGTGGGCTTAGACCCCCTAACCCAGGGAGGGGGCGGGGGGGAGTGACTCTGATTGAGTTCCTCCTTGGGAGGAGGGGAAAAGCAAATATCACTACGCTGGTGGCTGCTCAGCTCACTTGTTTCCCTTGACCATCGTCGACCCACTGGTGTCGCCCTTTGTACCACCTTGCGGGGTCAGGCTGGTTTCGGGCTCTGCAGAGTCCTTGCTCTCGGCCAGTTCCTCCTGGGTCGCTCTTTGGCTAGCCTAGATTGTTCATTCCGTTACCTACCGGCTTTTGGTGAAATCCTTTTTGATCCATGGATCCAACTCATTTATTTTTGCCTGGTTTTGAAATCGGTAGGGCCTACGCGGAGGGGACAAAGGGGACCCTTCATTTTCAATCTTTTATGATTCCCCGCCCTCAAAATCTGTCGTTCGCTTAATGACAGTTACGAGCGCAAGTGTAACCAGGCGTATTATTGCGCTTCATTCAAAAGCTATTTCAGGGGTGCGGTCTCTGACAATGGCACTTTCCACACTAAGGCCCATGAACGGCACGTGTGTGTGTGCGCGTTTATAGCGCAATGCGCCGTCGTGCAAAATATAAATAAAAATAAAAGAGGGATTGTTTACCGTTTGCCGCCCCGGCTCGTGTCAGAGGTCATACCTGTGAACAATGGCTCGTGACTCGGTGAGCAACGCCATTGCGGTAGATCGGGTCATCGATGCCATACCGCAAGTGTCGTTCATACGGCAGCGTGGGCTAATGGACCTCCTGTGCCTCGCTTTCGACGGAGCGGCGCAAAGACACCGGCGGCGCAAGGAGCGGCATTACCTGTGCCGACAGAACCGTTTCCGATAGTTGATCACATGTCAATCGCGCAAAACAAATCGCCTTCCAGAAACATCATTTCGAATGAGACTAGAGTTCCCTCCACGTGCGTGCACATGAACCCGTCGTTCTGAGAAGTCCAACGTTTTATCGCATACGGGTACCGCCCTTTGTTTCAGAAAATGCATATCACTATCCAAAAGAAAAAGAATTGACTATAGAGCGTAGTGAGTAGGAAACCAATTGTTCTAAGCCGTTTCGTTTGGCATTGAGCATTTATCAGAATCATTTCCCGGCGTCAAAACCATTGTCCATGGATACCAATAAGTTAGTTTACACAGAGCTCGTGGTGAAAACTACACGTGAATACCCTTTATGCAGAGGTTTCGGTGCGCGAATATTTTGATGTATGCGCCTTCAATGCACGGATCGAAAGGTTAACATAAACAGACTTATACGTAACGAGTTACAAGTAACTTACGATGGGAATGAGACTGAGCTGAGCTAATTGGTTGCACGTATTTAAATTCTGGAACCAGCTCAATTTGCAGAAACTTAATTGCATACGGACTGGAGAAAACGTATTGCCAATGGAAAGAACTATAGTCTCGTTCGAAATGATATTTCTGGGAGGCCATTTCGTTTGCCGATTGATATGTGACCAACTATCTCTCCTCACGTTTTTGCTGTAAGTTCAGCTGGTTACACAATATAAATACAAGTAACTGATTACTTGAAATCAATTACATTTTTTGCAAGTTTTAACGCTTTAATTAGTTTTTTTTTTCCGCGGTAACGTCCGCTGCATTTAAGTTGCTATTTTTATATAGTCAGTTACAAATAATCAATGACATGTTTCCGAAAAAACTAAAATTATTGAGTTTAGTTGTTTTTTTACGTAAAAAAACGCTTTGTTTGCTCTGAACGTCCCTCGTTTATGTTGCACCAACGTTGGACAAGTTTTTTTAACCCCTAAATAAGTAAAAACAGATACAAAGATACAGTCATGTCTCGTTAATATGGACCCCATTAATATGCGATACCCCGCTATATGGACATCACTTTCGGGGACAAATTGGGAAAATACATGTATTTTTGTCTCGTTATTATGGACAACTCACATTACGGACGATATTTTACGGGAACGGAGGTGTCCATATTAACGAGACATCACTGTACCAGAAAGATTAGAATGTCAACGCACTCAGCGACGCTTTGACTGTCGAGCGGTCAGAGTGCCTCGCTTCCTGTGTGCGGGGTGTTACGGTCCGGCGGTCTCAACTGGCGCTCGCAACGGTGAAACGCTTCGCTTCCTAAAGGGCTTGGAAGCGTCCGTCGAAGCACTGCGCAACCACGAATTGTTCTTCCCTGAAGCGCATCCGTCGAAAGGGTCTTCAGCGTCGCGGCAGATACCCTCACCAGGAAACGTGAGAAGATGGCTGACGAGAACTTCGAACGAAATCTGCTTGCTGAAGCCTAACAGGGTGTGCATGACAAAAAGAAAGAAAATGTAACCACTTTGAACATATGTATGCATTTTTGATTTCGTAATAAAGGTTTAAAAAAGTAAACGTGAAAAGTAACCAATTACTTTACGGTAATTTTTCAGATTACTTTCGTGATGCAGTAATTGATTACTGTAATCAGTTACTTTTTCATAAAGTAGTTGGATTTGTAATCGTTTACTTTTTTCAGTAACGCGTACGAGACTGAACATAAAAAACGCTGGGCGATAGATATTTTTTACCATGACATCATTTGATTCTGAAACGAGCTTGCACAGAAATCTCATATTTGCCATATTTTTATATTTTTTTCTACACTCTACAAACTATGCCGCAACCTTGGGGTAGCCAAGCAAACGGAAACAATTGTGTCGACGCGACTAATGCGTACGGTCTATGCTATTGCGCTGGAATCAACCTAGGCCCAACCGTATTTAGTCCGGCAATAGGATGACAACGTTTCGGAAACGAAGTTTCTTGCTGGGTTGACAGATGGTAGCTGGCGTCAAGTGTAGAGCAGAAACGCTATTATTAAACACACTGTTAAAAAGGAAAGACATTTGCAAATCTCTGTAACGCGAAATTAGAGCACAGCTCTTGAAGAGGGGAGGGAGAGGGTACCGGAGGGACGGGTATTGCCCCTCCTCGCCCTCTCCCTCCTTCTCCTCCTTCTCTTCCTCCTCCACTTCTCCTACTCCTCCTTCTTCCATCCTCCTCCTCATTTCTTCCTCCTTCTCCTCCTTACCTTCCCCTCCTCCTCCTGCATACCCTCCCATCCTTCTCCTCCGTACCCTCCCTCCTCCTTCTCCATGCACTTTCCTTCCAACCATCAAGTTTCCCCGCTAGACTTAGCTGAAAAATTGACGCCACGTAGACACTCAACAGCAACTCAATCCCCGCTAAATTTAGCGGGGAATCGAATAGCTGTTGGGGTTCGGTAACGTCAATTTTCTCGCTAAATCTAGCGGGGAAACTGAATTTGTTCATAGGTGACATGCCACCAAGTCACGTGACGTCATTTTTCCGCTAAATTTAGCGGGAAATTGAATTTGTGTTGAGGTTAAGGGACAACAATTTTCCCGCTAAATTTAGCACGGTCACTGCCGATGCCGACGCCGCCGTTGATGCCGCCGCCACTAAACCCGCAAACGGGCGCCTAAGAGCTGCGCTTTAAAAAAAATGGTTCTACAGAGAAAAGCGTAATAGAGCATGTCCCATCCTATGTACTTGAATCCGATGTACTGTTTTAACGGGATGGCGTTAAGGAGCTCGTGTCCCAGAAAATCCGACGTCGGCGTTGGTGGGGCAGAAAAATCTTGAATAGTCGATACGGTCATGACCTCACAGCCATGTGTGATGCCACAAGTGACGTCACGCGTGTGACGTTACGCCACATGACCTCGCGCGGGAATTTCAAACCCACAACGCTCACGTGTGACTTCACGCGTGTGACGTCACACGTGACGCGTGACTTCACATGACGTTGCGGTGACGTCACGTGTTTGTGTGATGTCACGTGACAGTTGATGTCACACGCGTGACGTCACGTGCGACTTTACATGTGACTTCACATATGACGCTACCAACTAGGCTACGCACAGACGCTTGCACGGCTTGGGAACGAGCGCGGGTTTAGATGAAAAGGCTTTGCGAACTGGGCCCGATAAGGCGACCGCGTTCCACTCTTAAAGACGAGCTTAATCCTCGACGTTTTTTTGTTTCCAAACAGAAACTGTACAATCAATCTACGGATAAAAGCCGCATATACACCAACTCATGTTTACAAACAAACCGGAGCGCCCCTAGCGGACGCCACCGGCGCCGCGCATGCGCGGTGGATGGTGGGCAAGAAGCCCGCCGTCGCCCATAAACAAACCGTTGAATTGCGTTGTTGTCGGCGTCAGTGGGAGTCCCCGTGCTCTTTTTCGAGTTGGAATTGTTGATTCTACGTCCTCCTAACAATGTCCGACTACTTGAGCGGCTTCATCAAAATTAACGAGGCAAAACTTTGCGTGAATAATGTGACGTGCGGCGATTCATTTCACGTGGACGCCGCAGAATGCGCGCTAAAGCCTGACTCCCACGATGAGATTCTGCTCCCTATTTTCAGTCGCGACGTCGCTCGGGCTGCAAAAGCGTGGACCGTAGCTGAGATGGTGGACATCGATACTGAAAACCGCAAGTAGAATCGGGCATTACAAGTCGGTGATGGCCACTGGTAACAATGATCAACATCTTCTTGTATCTACTGTTTACACTTAGCCTACTTACCCCAACTAACCTTCAAAAGTGTTTTGAGGCCTGCACTTAGTTCTTATCGCAGTTACCGGGTCAACGTTTGGTTTACGGGCCGCTGTCGTTTGAACGAGCTGACGACAAAAAGCAGACGTTTGAAAGAGCAGACGACAGTTCGAACGCATGCGCAATGGAGTTCGGGCAAGAAGCACCGCGTCCCGCGTCAACAAACCATTGGAATGTCACGTTGTCGGCGTCTGTGTGAGTCTGCATGCTCTTTTTCGCGTTGGAATTGTCGATTCTACGTCGCTCATAATAATGTCTTACCACTTTAATCGCCTGAGCGAAATTATCAAGGCTCGTTACGCCGCTAAACTTTGCGTAAATAATTTGACGTGCGGCGATTCATTCGCATGAACGCCGCAGAATGGACACCAAAACCATGATGAGATTCTTCTAGCTATTTTCGGCCACGACGTCGCTCGTGCTGCAAAAGTGTAGAAGGTAGCGGCGATGATCGACGTCGATACTGAAAATCGGAAGCGGGAACAGACCAAGCGTAACAAGTCGGTGATGGCCACTGGTACCAATGATCAACATCTTGTATCTACTGTTTACACCGAGCCTACTTAAGTCTTTTGAGGCCTGCAATTACTTCTTATTGCAATCACCGGGTCAAAGTTTGGTCTACGGGCCGCTTTTGTTTGACCGAGCAGACGATAAAAAGCAGACAAGTTTGAAAGAGCAGACGAAAGTTCGAACGATCAGGCGGCCGTGTGAATTTGAAGACGCACTGAACCGGTGGGTGGTCCGGACAACTTGGCGGTTTTCTCTCGTTCATGTTGGAACAAAGCAAATACATCTGGCGACCACAAAGTTGTTGCCCGCACAAGCAATCGTAGTTCGACAGCGTCTGGTTCGCCCTTTTCACGGCTACTATCCACGTTCTCGGACGAACGGAGGGGGCAGAAACACATGAAAACTGATCTTCAAACCTTCCCAGACTCTCTTGGTACAGCCCCCGTCGCAGCATTTTGACGAGAAGGCAGGTTTTTTGTCTGGTTTCTTACAAAGAAACAGAGGAATGCATGTCTCGCACGGCGACTTCTGCCCACCACCCCAGACCGGAAGTGCGTCCGACGCGCCACCACCGCGGCGTGACGTAGGAGAGTTGAGTTCGTGTATAGCATGACCCACGTTTTGGTATTGCATTCAATATATCTACCGTCTTCGTCCACAAACAGGAACTGTAGAGCAGACACGAAAAGGAAGTATTTACGTAGTGAGCGTCAATTCCCCCCCCCCCCCCCCCCGCTCCCCCTTTTTCCCCAGTGACTAAAGGGGACCTTAGAGAAGAAGCTCTATGGCCTTGTTAGAACTCCTCCGCAGATTGAGCGTCCTATAAAAACGCTGGTAATTGTTCATTGGCATCGAAGTTTATCACTCCGCGAGAACACATCGCTAGGCGAACCGCAGAACGCAGCGCTCAAAGCGCGGGAGACGACAGCCCCAACGTTGCGCCACTCAAGCGAATCGAACCAGTTCGCGCCGACCGTTGGAAAATGCGTTGATGTACGGCTTGCTCCGACTTCAAGTCTTCAACCACTGTTTTTCAACGTACGTACGTATATATTCAATCCACCTTTTTCATGAGACGGCACTGTGCATGTGTTCCTCCTCTTCTGCATGAGCGTCTCTCTTCTGCAGAACAGCTGACATTAGGCTCCGAAAAATTACCATTTTTTGATAGTTTACGACCACTAACACCCGCATCCTGGATACCACCCCATACAGAAAGTTCAGTGGTCATTCCAATAAGTTTATCAAACACTCCCCCCCCCCCCCCCCCCCGTCTTTGGAAGATTTTTTGATTCTCTGAAAGATAGGTGTTAGGCCTGGTTCACACTTGCGAATTGGCGGGCGAATCTGCATGAATTCGGCCGCCGGGCGTAGCGTCCACTGTGCATTGCCGCCGCCGATTCCGCTTCGGCGGCACCGGATTAGCTGTAAGTGTGAATCCAGGCCTTACGGATAGTTTGCTTTACGCTCGAAGCAGTTCGTTTTGTCGCGTTGTCGGCACGAAATTCACTCCTCCACCGTACCGAACAACTTGTGTTCACCGGTTCAGTGGATCAGCGAATTTTGTGCCAACAACACGACAGCACAGACTGCTTCGAGCGTGAATCACACCATCAGTAACGCGTTTCTTTCCAATAATTAACCCAAATAAAGGGCCAATAAATGCTATTTGACAATATTCAAGCCTGTTGTGCAGCTAAAATAATTTGAGCAATTATACGTATTTACGATAAGGGATCGTCTAAAATGTCGCATTTATTGTTTTCAGTATTCAAACAGTCAGTTGAGGTTTGAATAGACCGATCTTACCAACAAGTTTCACTACGCCACCGCTCCTGCAATGCATCGAGGGAATTTTAGTCTTTCTGCACGTGCCGCAACCTGGCTTGAGCTCTGCGCGTGTAGAGGACGAGACGTATAGGGCGCTGCCGTCTGCCTCCTCCTGCACTAAACCTATGGCGGCTTCAAGAACTAGCGGAACACTTGGTGAGATCGGTCCTATTGCCAGAAATAATCAATTCACAGCCACATAGAATTTTAAAACTAGCGTGCGTATTTACTCGTTAAGAATATGTTAAAAAGTATCCACGAAAGTGAGCTACACAAACATCGGAGCTTGAAAATGACCCGCTTCCGAAAGAGATCGCTGATATTTGGAGCTTAAAACGGTAGCCGGCAGACACGTAAATTGTTTTAAGTTTGGGCGAATAAAGCGATCTCAAGACAGATGGAAGAGGCAAATAGACAGCATTGAAAAATATTTATTATACTGATCATTGGGACGGCCGAACTGTTAGTCGCAGTTTTTAAATGATTACTACTAAACACCAGGCTACCAAAAAGAAAAGAGAAAAAAAAACACTTTGAGGTACGGTTAAGGATATCATCTCTTACACTATAAATAGAAATTTCATGAAAACATATAACTGCTTCACGGCCTGGCGTAAATCATAAATTAGCTGTGATATTGTGTTTTTCGGTGAGGGCTAGCTGCTTTGTCAGCGAAATAAGATCATTTCGATAAAATAGGAATCAGAAAATGCCTTTCATGATGCGTTATCCTATCGTTGTCACTGGTGGATGTCGTCTCGGGGTAATATTTGGCCCTTCAAATGCACTGGAATTTTGTAGAGGATACTGCTACGCCGCCCATCACACGAAAGAATGTAAACTTAGAAGATGGCGAAATGCTCCCCGAGTTGGCCGTGCCGTCATCTCGGTGTGATGGGGTGTTCTCCGACCGTCGAAAAACACACCACCCAGCATAGTTCCCGGGCGACTAAAACATGCTTCCCAAACGTTGATGTTATGTCAATGTGACAGGGCTCGCCGTGAAACATGTTTCCCTCGTGTTGATGGTCAAGGTTGTCAAACTGTGTCCTTAATGTGACAGCGCCTTTAGAGAGGCCAATAACAATCCGCAGTTGTTCTCTCCTCGGTTAACATATCGTTTCTTTTCACCCCGTATTTTACTACCCTCCTTCTTATTTACTCTCACTTTCAACGAAAGGAGAAGTGCGATGCTTTTTTAAGGCCGCCAGATTCACACAACATCCATTATGTCTGCCTTTCTCTCTTGACCGTTTAAAAAAAGAAAATCAAAAGTTGAATGCCCCAGGTGGGTTATGGACTTTTGAAAATAAATCCGCCAGAAACACGAAAAGGGACGTTTAAGATTAATTTACTTACACGCCTCCCGTTTAACTGCCACGCGAACACGAAAGAGTCTCCCGCGGTTTACAGGAAACGAGAGACAAACAAAAGCGCGTCTCAGCACCATTGACGGCGATCGACATGATAAATTCCAGTCCGCAAGACGGAACGAAGGATAGACGACCTGTATACGCCGAAAGACCAAAGGATGTAATAAGAAACAGGGCACCAACACGGAACACAGAGTCAGCGGACAATGTCCTGTCCTGCACCACTGCCCGGCATCCGAAGAAGGTCGCCGCCCGACGTATACATTCTCGGCAAGGCAAACTCGGCAGTCGACACGCTTGCCACGGTGCCGGTGCCGGCTTCTTCAGGGACTTGAGACGGTATACCTGGAGTGGCCGCTGCAGCTCATTGTATAGCGGGCCGAGGGTCCGGCCGGGATCGATCGCCACCCGCGGTCGGCATATACTCCCGGACGGACCCAGGCCGGTCCAGAGGTACGCGGCAACGCCAAGAATGCCGTTTCCTCAACTCATACGGGCGTCGGGCGACCGGAGTCCGAGGTGGAATGGTCAATGCGCACACGTCGGACTTTTGCTTCTGCTTTCTCTCCTCTCATTAGGTTTTTTTATGAATATCGCCAGTCAGGAAACACGAAGCCAACAGGACACCTGTATTCACCAGGCGCGAGTAGCGCCTGTTTAACCACTGACTAGTGACGTCATCGACTAAAATGATCACGTGGCGACCGATAGTCGCCGCTAAGTGAGCGCTTGGTATTCACCGGTCGTGTTTAGGGCCTAGTCGCTCCGCGCGACTAAGACAAATCTTAGTCATCGGGTAGGGCTAGTTCAGCCGGTGTTTAGCGGGTAACTAGCGGCTCAGAGCCATGGCCGACTCGTATCACCGCTGACCGCCGGCGCTAACGAAGCACTTACGTCTCCGGAACGCTGGGGGACACATCTAGAAAGAATCGGAGCAGCAAACATTGTGTAAATAGCCATGTTCAGCGGTCAGAGATACCGCTAAAAGAGATCTCAGCAGGGCGCTGGACGACGAGAAAGATACGGGTTACGGGCGCTCTCCATATTTGTTTATGTCGCTGGCAATGTGGCCTAAGTCTTCCTGGCGTTGTGTTTGATTTTTCTGTGTAAAACTCTGTCTCGGACAAAATGTCTCTCATTGTAACTTTTTCTTCCTGGTAAACATTTAAATATTCGTTTTTCTACGATAAAATACCCATTTACGCGGTGGCGTTTAAGTATGCATATGCGTGACCTATCTTTTTACGTCACTTCCGCGTTTTAGTTCTGACTAGATAGTCACCCGCTCGCTTCGCGCTCGTGAATACTGCAGAACATAATCGCTCGTTAGTCGCGGATTTCTCGTTTAGCTCGCGACTACTTAGTCGTGCTACTAACCTTAAAACGGCGCTAGTTAGTCGCGCCTGGTGAATACGGGTGTTAATCTTTATTGTTGTTGATGTAGTTGTCCGTACCTCCGCCGGTGCGAGTGCAGGAAGGCAAGTGACGCCGTCTTTTCGTGACTCTGAAAAGAATATTCCTGTTCCTAAAACACAAAACACAAACATTCACATTTATGTTACTTTTCATGAGCGCGAATTCAAAACAGGCACTGAGAAAATGTTCTTCGTGCGTTCCTATTACTTTGCGCAGAACCTGGTGGGAACCCGTCGTTTAAAAAACAAAAAAAAAAAATATAAAAATAAGTTTAATAGTTGAGGGTTAAAAAATAAACACAACGTTTACTCATCTCTGTCATGTGAAATTAGAGCGCAGCTCTTGAGGAGAAGGAGGGAGGGCACGAGAGGAGGGTATCTCCTTTTCCTCCTCCGTAACCTCTCCTCCTCATACCCTCCTCCTCTCCCCTCCTCATTTCCCCCTCCTCCCCTCCCACTCCTCCCGTACTGTATCCTCCTCCCACGATTTCCCCGATAAATTTAGCTGAAAAATTGACGCCACGTGACCTCAACACCAATTCAGATTACCCGCCAAATTTAGCTGAAAAAATGACGTCACATGACTTGGTGTCACGTCACCTATGAACAAATTCAGTTTCTCCAATAGATTTAGCGGGGAAAACGACGTCACGTGACCTCAACACCAATTCAATTTCTCGAATTTAGCGGGGAATTTTCCCGCTAAATCTTGCGGGGAAACTTCAATTTGTCCGCTAAATCTGGCGGAGAAACTGAATTTACCTGCTAAATTTAGAGGGAAATTGAATTGATGTTGAGGTCACGCGACGTCAATTTTTCCTTTAAATTTATCGTGGTTACGCCGACGCCAACGGCCACGCCGACGCCGCGAAACACGGAAACGGTCGCCTAAGAGCTGCGGTCTATAAAGAAAGAGCATAACCATGTTTGACCCGTGCCTAAGTACTAGGATGCGATATATATCTTCGGGATTGAGCCCTTTGACATTCTTTTTATTCTGCCTGTGGACCTGAATCTTAGCCAGACTTGTGCCCGCTACTTGAAAATTGTAATGGATTACAATTACAAAATTTCGAGCCTCAATGCAACGGATTACCGTTACAAATTACTTTACCTGAAATGTAACGGATTGTTTACTCGTTACTTTACAGACTACTTTCACGTTACTTCTCCTGTGCGCTGATTAAGACAACAATAGAAACATTTTTGATGCATTCAAAAATGTTCCGCAACACTACTTTCCATTTCTCCTTCGCCCGCGTTATGGTAGTCCTTGTAAGAATAAAATTTTGTATTTAAGAGAAAGAACGTAGCTGCACTCCGTTCACCCGTAAGCTGACAAGCCAGCGAAAGCTGCAAACCACACCCGCCATCCCGCTAGCTTACGGCCTCCGGAATTGATCCCTGGAATTGTGCAGACAAGGCTAGCGGTGCGCATGCCCAGTAGCAGCGTCTACCTCGCTGTGAGAGAACGACTACTTGGCGTTGTCTACGTGCTTTTTTCCCGCATATTTGTACTTAACTTGCACGTGTTTCTAGTGGTTCTAGTGACCAGTCATACAAATATTCGTGTTTTACTTTTGGTTCTTCTCCTCTTCACGATGTTTTCTATTTGTTGAACATGCCATCTTTATGCTGCTTAATTGCCCGCTTATATTGCTCCAGTTTCTGTGTATGTTCATATTTTCGAAAAGTAAAGGGGCAATTAATGTAATTCATTACCAATATTTATAAAAATTATATTACAAATTATTACCGCAAAAGTAACTTGGTATTTACAAAATTACTTGACAAAGCAACAGATTACTTTTCATGTTTGCAGTCTTAACTAGCGTGCATAAATGCCTACAAATAGTAACTTCCGGTGATGTTTTCTCTCTCTCTCTCTTAGTCCGGTGTGATGTGCTTTGTCTCCTTTATTTTTGTAATTATTTGGTACACTTCTTTTTATTTCAGGGTGTGCAGCAAACTGGCAAAACTTATGTTAGCTTAATTTTAATCTCTCCTTTTTTACTCTAATACATGCCACAGGAAAACATACCCTTTAGGCGGAAGCCGCGTCAAACTATATTACTAAAAATAGGCTTGCAATCAAACCATCTTATATAACAAAGAATGACACGCAAACCGGCGAACGTTCCACTTTAGGATATATTTACTTCTAATTCAGTGAAGCTCACTACCACCACCACCTTGTAGGCGGTGTTGTTTAAAGGTTGTTGATTTCTCCGAAGGCAGCACCTGCTTTATAGTATTCGCCTCTCAGGACCGTTGTGTAGTCGGTGTACAGAACTCTTGCATGCACTAAGCGCATGATTTAAAACAAAAAAGCATTAAAGTGTGTGAAAATGATATCAGAGTGATTGAAGTAGATTGATCAATGCTATCGATGCTATCTATTGCTTTTGTAGTAAAAGTGCAAAACTGAATTACGCAAGTGCCGTTCGAAGAAGTTATTCATAAGTCACTCCCAGTGATTGAATTTTCTAAATTAAACACACGTTCTTTTTAGGAAAATATTTGTATTTACACTCGCGGGAGGGAGCCGAACATTAAAAAAAAGGTGTGACATGTTTTTTTTTTTTTTTTGCTTAGCTCTTTTGTTATGCTTACAGTAAACGTTCGTATTGGTCGTTGACATCCGCCAGCTGAGGACTGCAATCGATATCTAATCAGCATTCATGAAAACGTACTGACTAAGAAAGAAACCTTTGGTTACACCATTCTTGCACCGTTGCCGCGATTGATGTTGTAGCGTGTGCCTTCAGGAAATTGCAGGAGGGCGCTTAAGCCTCGCCTTGAAGAGTGGAACGCCATAGCTAAACATGCAAACTTATAATACACCGCTCGTTCCTTAACTGTGCAAGCATGTCTGGGTGGCCTAGTCGGTAGCGTGTATGGTTAACATGCGAAGGGTCGTGCGTTCGATCCCGCCTCCGCCTAAAATTCTTAATTTGTTTTTGAAGGCAAATGAATTACTTTATAAAAAGAAATCATTTGAGACAGGCGGCGAACGCACAGTTAGCATTGTATGTCAAGCTGTAATCACTTTCGTTCCGCCTGTGATGTCACGTTTCTGCGTGAGCGTGGTGGGTTGTTTGAAATTCCGCGCAAGGACATGCGTGGCTGTGACGTCATGACCAGGTGTAAGAACTTGTATAATGAAATTCAGTCGTAAAATATCAAATATTATACGCTCACGCCAATTTTATACTATTTCTTCGAAGCTTTGGACAAGGAATCGTTGTATCCCCACCCCCATTTCTTACCTGATAAATATATTTTCGCAATTTCTTATTAGAATTTGAAACTTTTAATCCAATCATGCACAGTACAAGGTCGAGCGAGAAAATAAAACAGTTTTTCGGGCCCGAAAAAAAAAAGAGAGAAAAGAGAATTACGCATTGCAGAAGTCTGAGAACTCACTGAGAACGTCACATTCTCAGTGAGTTCCAGACTTCTCGATGCGTAGATTTTGTGGTGACAAAATACGAAACTTTGAAAACATGACGTTACCTGGATCAAAAGATAAGAGAGAAAAACGAAATATTTCTGTAAACCGAGGTACACTTGACGCTAGTATTTATAAAACCGACAAATTACATTGTAACCGCCTGTAGCATTTATTTTCGTAAAAGAAGAACTTGTTAGAAAAAACAGCAATATCGTCTTCACGGCTGACGTGTTGTTTTTCATTGCACTTAATGCTACACAATGTAATTTTTTTTTTTTTGGTTTCATGAATGTTAGGCTTAGGAGGACGTCGGCTCATAAAGAAATCTCCTTTTTCTCTCGTATCTTTTTATGCAGGCAACGTCGTGTTCTCAAATATTCGCATTTTGTCACCTCGCTAGCGTTATGTTATCACGGAGTTTCTTCTTCTGCGACGTGTAGTTCGTTTTTGCGGGCCGAAAGCCCGAGTTTCAGTTTCTCCATCGAGCCTCGGAAGAGTGCTACGAAGGTGTGATGAGGTAACCGATTTCTTATTTTAATATTTGCAAATTAGGTTGTTTTTTATCGCGTAACAATTTTCATCTGATTTTCGATGGCAATATTTATACTTGTAAACATTACTTGCATTTAACGATATTTGGTCATGAAATTGTTGTGCTTTGAGTGAACGTAACTGAAACGTAAGTTGGCAACTTATTCTACGTTCCAACACTGCACTTGGGATAAAAAAATAAAGAACTGGATCCTTTTGTAGTAACATCTTCAGGGGGCTTACATACCCAGCCCCGATGTATCCCCACAAGTGTTCTTATTTCCTGTAAGCGCGAACAATGATCGAGTACAGTAGCATCACGCGGCGTAATATCGCCCTTTGTATTGCGCACTTTTTGTTCCGCTTTTACACACACACGCACAAAATAAGTAAAGAAACGTGAATAATTATTTGAACTCTAGACGGAAACCATGAGTTCGGCAATTTCCAACTTAAACAAATTTTTTTTTCTATTTTATATCTTAGTAATTTCCGCATTGAATCAATAATTTTGTACCTTTTGAAGTAAGCGACTCTTCGTTGTTTCGCACTCTGCTAATGAAAAAGAACAGACAAACAAATATAACAAAGAGTGTATCCTTTTTTTAGAAATTAGTTGCCTAACAAATTGAGTAATAAAGAGAAGCTACAAATATAACTAGAATGCGAACAAAATAAATGATAATAGGAAGAAAACTCATGAACAATCTAAGCGGTAATTTTGGCAAGGTGGCGGAATATATATAATCTTGTCCCAGAGATGACAGCTATTATACTACCCCTGTCAGACAAGAAAGTAAATGTCATTTTGACCGAATGTCATTCACCACTCGGCGAATCAGCTCGTGATACTGGTTCTGCACGTGGCGCACTGCACGCGCAGCGTGGCGTATTAAACACGCGGATTGACCGAGCTGTAATGTCATTTTGCTTAAAATGTCATTTAACGAGCCCGTCTGGACAGGGGTACCTAGAAAGATCGATCTCTCATACACAGAACCAAGAGGTTCGGCCCCTGTCTCATCTCAGGTCAACGAAACCAGCTCCTCATAGCGCTGCAGACCGTTTAGGGCTGTGCAACAAAGTAGCGAGTAAAACGCGCCTTTTGGCTTTCTTTTTTCTCTCCGCGATCGA